>CAJNIZ010043909.1:12711-53473 GCA_905231905.1 Symbiodinium pilosum
GAGGGGGGGGGGTGGGTGGGTGGTGGTGGCTCTCAAACGTTCATGATTACTCGTAATTGTGGATCTTCCGGATTTGTGAATGCAGAAGCGTCATGGAGGTAGAGGGGCATACATGCGGCGTGAAACCAGCACTCTGCTCATATAGTTTTCAAAGGGTCAACGGGGCACCCTCTACTGTATTGGATGTGCGAACATAGGGATCCCTGTTGAGGTACTTCCAGTAGTCCATTGAATGCAAAGCACGCAGGATGCCGATACAACAGATCCCGAGCTGATCGCTGTGCGCACGGCGGTCTGGAATCGATTGCGTCTCGGCCTGACAAAAGTAAAGCTTGGGGAGCAGAATGGGCGGTGGAAACGTCTCCTTGATAGCTATGCGGCCGGAAGTTGCAACAGTTCTATTCAGGCCACCATAGCACGCCCACCCTGTGAGCAGATCTCACACAACGCACCCAGCTTTTCTCTGGGTGCATGGCTTTCACGAGGAGGGGCTCCACACGCGCAACCTTTTTCTGGCCAGAGCCTGGCCAGCCTCGCAGCGAGGGCGCTGATGGTGCGAAGCCAGGAGTGTTGTTGGTTGTTGTAGAGCTTAAGTGCTTGAGGGACGAGGGAGGGGAGCCAGAAGAGTGGAAAAGACTCCTTCTGCATATGTGAAGTAGCTCCAGGACATTTGAAAATAATCGTTGATGCTTGATTTGCATGAGATGAGTTGTCAATGCCTCTTTGAGTTTGGAGCTTCAAGGCCGTATCTGGGTTGAGATAGAGCTTGGAGAATGATGTCATGCCATGTCTTGAACGAGATTTTTGATTTATTGGGTTTCCAGGGTCATGCGGGCCAGCTCAGTCAATCTGGCTCTCCTTGTCCACCTTCCCAGGATTCTGAGGGGCCAAAGGTAGATCCCCATCATATCATTTAGCAATTTTTGAGGAGACGACCTTCAACTCGACGATGCGCACTTTGCTGCGCTGTGGCTGCACTAGCTTTCGCTTCTCTGAATGACCTGTGTAAAGTCTTTCAGGCTGTAATCCCCTCTGCCTGCCTTGCCTTGTTTTGAGGAAATGCCGTCCAACAATTGCGGATCTCTCTTTGAAATTCCCTTGTTCTGCTGACGCACTGTGGGGTTAGTCAGAAGGCCATTCTGCTTGGTTCCCGAGGGAAACAAAGGGCAAGCAGGACATTCGAATTGAGTGCCGCAGCGCTGGCTCCCGATTCCCGATTTGTTCAGGGCAATTTCAGGCCTTACGCATCATAGAGAAGCTCATATTCGCGATATGACTTTCAGCAAAAGTCAGATTCATGGTTCGCTGCTTGGGTTACTGTGGGAAGGGCTTTCACGCCTGAAAGCACGGTCAATTTTGGCGGCTATGAGCAGTCATTTCATGATGCAGGTTAGGTTGCAATGCCTTCAGCAAGCAGCTTGAGATCGTCTATACTTTGGCCAGCTACAATCAAGTGCAAGCAGGAATTTCAGGAGTTGAGGACATCACGCCTTCAGGGTTTACAGTGTCCCTAAAGCGGGATGCCCATGCAACGTTCTGTCAAAAAGCGCGTCATGTAAGTTCTGCCTTGCTGTCTTCAATCTAGCGTGCATCTTATGCCTTGCCCAGCATATGGCTATTTGCAACATGGTATGACAACCTTTACCGCCAGATCCTGCCGGAATTCCAGACCCAGGCTGTAGAAAGCACCTTGTGGTAGGAAATTCTGACTCACAAGCATAGCAACCCTGCGTAGAAGACGTTGGCTCAGGTCTTTAGGCCCAATGCCCGAGATCAATACTGCTGACCTCCAGGTCAAGAATCATTTGGGGCAGCATAGTGGGGAACTTGATTTTTAGAAAACACCAGTAGAAGGAAAGGGCGGAGCTAGAGGTCTTCTTGGTGCTGCCTTGCTCTGTGGATGAGCTTCAGCTGGGGGGCAAGCAGAAGCGCCGTCTCCATACAGTCGTGGCTTGGCTGAGGTTGATGGCTATGTGTCGGAACTAGGATCCCGTGCTACTTCCTGTAACCTCTCTATCGGCCCTAACTCGAACACCTAGACACAGAGGTGGACTCGAGGGTGAGCTTCAGGCCCTACAGATTTCACAGAGTGTGAGCATGGGGTACTGTCCAAGGCCTCCGCACCATGTCAGTCTCTAGTGTCCACGAGGTGCCTTAATAAGTGTCCAGCCTCATGCTTGCCGTCAGATAATATATCGGGTCTTGCTGTGGGGATCTGCAACCTGAACCAAAGAGAAGGCTAAATGTCATTCCTACGAGTAGCAGGTGCATGATGGGAGTTGCATGCTGTAAATGGGTTGTGAGTAATGCAAAGTCCTGTGCTACAAGGGCTTCAACATAGCAAGCATTATTCCCTGATCTGCAAGCCAGAGGCTCCGATTGAGGAGGACTGCACTGGAAAGCAGACGTCAGAGAGTGCAATGATTTTGCACGCAACTGCCCAGATGACATGAGCCCACGCCTGCTTGCAAAGAAGAGGGAGCAGCGCTAATTAAGAAGTGAGAGGGAGTAGATGAGCGAGGGCTTCCCTGGTACTCATGGGGCCAGGATGACTGGAAACGGCCGTTCGCAGATCTCTTCGAGCAAGTGATCGCGCAAAGTTGGACAACCGTTGACGTGAACCCGTAATGCCTGGGTTCGCATGCAAAAAGTTTGAATGTGCTCTTCAAGGGAGTACGAGACCTGCAGTGCTTTTTTGGATGTTTTGATCACCAGACTCAACACATGCTTGATTCAGCCGAGCAGGAAGGGTCGTTTCCCATACTTGTGTGTTCTGGGTGCAGGTCCCGGACCTGCCCCTCCTGGACCTGCCGCCCATGCCTCAGAGCATTTGCAAGTGTTGGGGCATGGCAGCATGGAGGGCTGAGCTGCAAATGCAAGAAAACGAGTTGTACCGCTGTCAAACCTTTGCCGGGATACGTGCGCAGGCCGACAATCCGCTTTTCCGAGCAGCCCGCGAGGAGCTGTCAGTGGTGGAATCATCAGCTGAGGGTTTGTAAGCAATGTACAGCCAGATACCGTCGCTGACGCTAGGTTTCAGTGTACAAAACAGGTAGCCGGAGGAAGAAAGGGATCAGGCGTAGCAGATGGTGGTGCTGCTGTTGGACTTGGCGCGGGCGCCGGCGCTGGTGCAGGGTGTTGGTTGTGGCGGTGGTGGCAGCGGCTTTAGCAGCAGCAAATGAGGCATAGTCTAAACTCCTTAAAGGGGGTTGTAGAGGGGATTATATAGGGGACTAGTATAGGGCTTTTTTAAGGAGGATACTAGGAGTTTAGACTATGGCTCGAATGAGTTCTACTGAGTTCTACTCTTAATTCTGATCACTGGCCTCATCGTCTTGGATTCTACAGTCATTCAGTTGGAGCAAGACCTGATTTCCCTGAGGGTTCCACGTATGTTTCTCATCCTTGGCTTACAACTGAAATCGGGATTTGCAAAAATCGCCGCAAAGCACACTGGACATGTGAATGTACGATCCTTCTACTTCTCTAGTGCTTCCGATTATGTATGATCTATCCCTGGACTAATACAGCAAATCACAAGTCACAGGGCAACTGCGGCGTTTTGGAGCGCCTCCTTGGAGATACGCGCGGCGAACGACTGCTTCAGGCATTTACGGTTTATAGGCTTCCGATTGATTAGTCAAGGTGTGTAAGATATGATACGTGCTTCGCAGGGCTTTTGCAAGGATGCCGTAACACATTTTGTAGGCATGAGTGCTTCCCCTAATTCGCCATCATGAAACATGACGTACATGCCTATCCTCTCGGGTGCTTGAGAGGGGCCTGCGTCATTTGAACTATCCGTAGATCAGAGAATTCAGAAAACTCTCAGCTTTACTACAAAGACTGATCGGCTTTGAGATTCGTAAATTCGGGTGTTTCTGTGGATTCTCGCGCAGGTCTTTTGGAATTGCATGGAAGGGGCTCCAGTGGCAAAATTGTATGGGGCTACACCGGATCTTTGTGCCATAGTTCTCGCATCTAGAGAGGTTCCTTGATATTCCTAGTTGTGAGGGCTTTTTGCTTTAATTGCGATTCTTCGACAAGTTGGAAGCTTGGGATGTCAGGTTGGCTTGCTGAGGGCTTCCTTATAGATGAGAGTTCTCTTGATGTTTGTCAGTGGGGAACAGAAAAGAACATGGAAGCTGCTGATCCGTCCCTCCATTCCCTCCTAACAACCAGCAAGTTTTTGTAGGAACTGAGTTTTCAGCTTTGAATCAGAGGTGCTGGTTTGGGGGCTGGTGGTTCAATGAGGGCTCTGTTGTGTTACGACTTTTTCTGTAGCCTCCCCACCGAATGCAAGATCCTTCCACCATAAGATGTCCACAAGTTCTGCCAAGTTCCACTGCAAGCCCACCCCCCACGTGCATCCCAAACTTTACTGACGTACCACATTAAAAGCCCTCACTGCCTACTATTGTTTCTTCCCACTGTGGTCTACTACACGTCATATATTCGGAGCATTTTATGTTGGTGCTGAGGGCTGTTTAACCCCTAAACCCTGGTCATGGGCAGGAGACCACACCCTCCGGAGACACGCTGCTGCACACGGCCGCCTGGCACCTTGGCTGCCTGCACAGTTGAGTAGTATTTTATTTGGGGATACTATGGTAGTAAGATTCTATCCTCCTTTTGGGTATAGTATTCTATATAAGGAATATTATCTTACTAGGTTCAACCACCAAAAAAAACACTACTCAGTTGAGGGTTCAAGGGTTTGTGGTTTAGGCTTATCCTGCGGCTTGTAGAGGTCTTTAGACTTTAGGGCTCAATGTAGTTACCGCTTGTAGACTAAGAGTCCCAGGGTTAAGGGAACAAGCAGTGGCCTTCGACCTTCCGCGTGCAGGGTCTCACTCCAGGCAAGGCTCCACAGGGCCCGTTGCACAAAAGGCTTGAGGGAAGCAGGTTGCTCCCATCCTCACCATGCTACTGGCACCTGCAAGACTGGCCCTGAGACATTCGAATAAAACAAATGTATGGAGCAAAGATTAAAGATTGCATGTTGCCCTTGTAGATGCTTCTTGGTTTCCTGCTGGCTCCAGATAATTGCCAGCTTCAGACATTGGTTGTGATTGCCCTGATGTCCCACCCTGCCACTTTCTTTGTTGGACTTTTGGTCAAGAACAGAATGGGTCATGCAAAGAACGGTAAGGGTGTCTGGGATACATGCAGAAGAGGCTTCTGCAATCCTGATGTTCTTTAACACTAAGGTCGATTGTGAGCTGTTGACCCCTGACACGTGCCCTTGAACCTGAGGCACGGGCAATCACGCATTGCCACGATGCTGCTAGCACGCGGCCATCCAGCATAGACCTCAATGACCACGCAGATTGCGTCACATCCTTTTTGCAGGCTTTTTTTGCAGCAAATAGTATGGATGCCATGCTTGGAGTGCGGGGTCTCGACGGGATGCATGCGCTGCGGTTGCTGCAAAGCTAAACCACACAACGTCTCGGAGAAAATGTTGTCTCGGCAGCCTGGATGCGCCATCCTGAAGTTTGCCAAGGTTGCTTTGCGCATGGTGTATGAAGCTCATGGAAACTCAGAATCCTTGGTATATGGACCCTCGTAGCAGCCACCACTTCCATTGCCAGAACTGAGGTTGCGCAGCCAGCGCGGAATCGGTCTGCTTTGGGCTCAGCTGTCAGTTTGAGAACAGCATAGACACTCCAAGACATCAAGGGTGACTGGTAGGGATTGAGACTGGTTGTTGCTCCCTTCATGAAGCTACAGACTCCTATGCCACTCTGCTAATGCAATTCTTGTACTACTGCTTGTGTGCAGGCTCCTTTGCACTACGCAGCTTGGCAAGGCTCAGTCGAAGTGGCGAAGGCCACCTGAAGCAACGTCTTTACATTGGGACTGCCCCAGGCCCACACCCCGTGACATGTTTGAAAGCATGGTAGCCAGGCAGGAGATGGCACCTTCTGCACTCTCATTGTGAATGTTCATGATTCCGATTCTGACCCCTGACCTGCAAGCGCGGTGCACTTGCAGGTGCTCTTGCAAGCGCGGGCCAGAAGCTAAGCTTTGAATGGCTTTGATCGGGTTGAGCTGAATTCTTCAAGCAGCCCAAATCAAGTATGATGCCAGGACCTTTTGAGCAACATTTCGGCTTTGCAAGCTCAAATATGTGGACTTGCATGCGCATCAACTCCAAGCCCCCTAATTGACTCGCAGGCCAACGTTGAGCAACGCATGGTTGGTGGCGATACGGCGCTACACCAGGCATCGGAAAAGTGTTCCAGGACTTAAGCAAAACCGTTACCATATCTATGTTGAGCTGACTGACCAGCACAGATATTAGTGGTACCGCTGCCGATCTTGAGCCGTCCGAGACCTAGTAAAATATCCAGTAGAATTGCATGAAAGCCATGGAAGCTGGCAAATCCTTCCTATTTGAACTTGAACCCTCCACCATGTTGCCTTTGGCGGCGTTCCTAGTGCGAAAGCTAATATATAGCTACCAAAGCGCCTTTTTTGTTAAGAAAGGCTTCCAATACTGTGTTGGCGACACAACCTGAGATCAATCTCCAGGAATTGTGTCGGACTGTGGCCGCGGAAGGTTCGTGGAAAGGGATGGCTTCTCGGAAGGTGCAGGCGAAAAAAGAATACGAATAAATCCATAAGATCAGATGGTAAAGAAGACTGCAAACATGGTGGGTATAGGGTTGAGAGGTATTACGTGAGCGAAGTACCTAAGGGGACGGAACCGTGAGCATTAAAGCAAGCAAAACACATGACGCATGTCGGTTTTTGAAACTCGGGGCGGGAATTTCCAAGAAGGTTCGCGGAAGGCGGAGTGCAATTTTCAAACCCCCGGACCATGTGAAGCGTTGCAACTGCAAAAGGCTGCAAGCAGAACATGCCAGCAGCTCGTTGCCTTCATGCAGCTTACCATAATCCTCAAGTATGCCATGAATAAAAGAGCGCGGAATTAATCATGTGTAAGATCCACAAAAGCGAGAGCGCTCTGGTTCGCGGAAGGGTTTCACAGGAGGGTTTTTTGCTTCATAAGAAATGAGCGGAAGAAAAACATCCCTCATTTGTTTATGCTCACGCCAGCGTTAGCGGCCGTGGACGAAACATTGATTTTATTGGATTTTGTACGGCATACACTGTATGGGCCTCACCAAACCAGGGCTGCTTTCGCTGCGGTGACAGACAGTGGAGCTATATATATATATATATATATGTCAATACGTTTGAGCATACGCTTCGAATCCGATTACCGCAGCATCCACACTCAGGCCCTAATAGCGGGCGTCTTTCGAGACTATATCCGATTACCACGGCATTCATGCCTACACCCTCATAACGATCGTGTCTCGAGCATACGGTCACGACAGCATTCATGCCCGCATCATAACCCAACAGCATACGCTGATTCGAGCTGCGTTCCAAGAGAACGCTGTGACCAGAGCATCCATGCTGAAACCATACTTCCGTTCGTGTTCCAAGAGCATGAGGGGACCAGAGTATCCATGCCCAAACCATAATTCCGTTCGTGTTCCGAGAGCATATGGTGACCAGAGCATCCATGCCCAAACCATAATTCTGTTCGTGTTCTAAGCGCATACGGTGAGCAGAGCATCCATGCCCAAACCAGAATTCCGTTCGTGTTCCAAGCGCATACGGTGGCCAGAGCATCCATGCCCAAAGCATAATTCCGTTCTTGTTCCAAGAGCATACGGTGACCAGAGCATCCATGCCCAACCCAGAATTCCATTCGTGTTCCAAGAGCAGGCGACCAGAGCATCCATGCCTAAACCATACTTCCGTTCGTGTTCCGAGAGCATACGTACAACCATACTCGAACACGAAAAGCGCACCGCGCGCGCGCGCGCGCGCGCGCAAAATCGCTCAAAATGGCAAAGTGCGGAGACACTGGCAGGCGTGGCACGACAAGCAGATTTTTCTCATTTTTTCCGCGTGACCCCGTCAAAAAAAAGTGCGTTGCAAAAACATTATTTTTGGCGGGAACATTGGCAGGCGTGGGACGAAGTCCACATTGCAGGTGCTTTTCGCCCACGGCCGCTAACGCTTGCGTGACCTTGTTTATGAGTACACTTTTGGAAGGACACTCTCTAGCCTAGTAGCCCACTGGCAGCCTTTTCCTAGGAGGAACGCGATCTGCGACGCGTTTCGCTCACACGGAGCTTGTTCAAGCAACGTGCCAAAGGAAAATGCTGCGGAAAGACAAACAGGAATCAACAAGCGAATGGAATCGCATGCTGAAATGACTGTGCACTGCATCAGGCTTTTTATGCATAAAAAACCTGTATGCAGAAGAACACCCAAACTAGTGGCTGCCAGGCTGCATGGCAGGGGCATGTGAACGTGCTTCAACTGCTGGCGGACGAAGGCACACTGCCACGTCGGGGATGTGACGCCTTCGTATATGGATTCATATTGGGTACTAGCAGGACTTTCGATTTTATCACGGGCGAAGCCAGGTGCGAGGGAAAAAGAATGAATGGTCCCTTGATGTGGGTCCTAGGTCTCGGCCCATACTTGGGCTTGAAGGCATTCTAGACTAAAGAATAGTCACATGGTGGCCTCAACATTATAGGCCCAAGCTCGGGGCTAGATTGGTTCCAAGGACATCAAGTTTGGCAGCAGCTGTGATCTCCAGACGTCTGGGCAAGAAAGAGGTACAGTTGCCCTTGCTAAGTCTTTGCCAGTTGATTACGAGGCTTTTGCACCAATCATTCTGGGAAAAAGCTTGAGATTTTCCTTGTTTGCGAAGGCCCCCCAAAATCATCTTGATGCCCCCCAAAATCATCTTGATGCCCCAGGCGGCAACAGCAGCCGATGAGTAGTCGTAGAAGTCCAAGTCATCTTTGCTGCCGTCATCCTCGTGGTCGTGGTGGTCGTCTTTTGTCATGCTCGGTCGTCGTCGTCCTGGGGGTGGGGAAAGGGGGAGAACAACTTGTAAACCGGCCTCAACACTTTGAATTCTCAGGGCAAGCTGCAGTCGCAGTAGCAGCAGCAGTACTGGCAGCAGCAGCAGCAGCAGCTAGAGATCTATGGAAGTGCTGGGGTTTGAATGTCATGTGTCCCATCTTGCAGGTGCGGCTCTCTTTGCCCTCAAGGCTCGCAAAGGGCAATCTTTCGAAGGCTGTGTGTCCTGGGTGGATTTGCAACGTGATCAGAAATCTGCGTCTCTACACGGCAAGGTCTTCTTGCAAGCCCTCACACATAGACTGCTTCTGGTGTGCATGCCATGAGCTTCAAATGCCAGACTAGGATGATGGTGACACGGCATTAGCCTTGGCAGCCTTCCGTGGACACCTGGACGCGTGCGGAAGCCCAGACTGGTGTTTTTTGAATAGATTTACCCCAACGACTGTTTGACGTTGTGGCTGTTTGCTGCTTTCCTTGTTGCAGGTGGCAGGTTTAATAGGACTCCATGCGCGCGGCCGCAGCATACCAGATGTCTGCCAGTGCTCAGGGTTCTTTGCTGAAGCTTGTGCAGGGCGTGGTGTCAAGGTGGGAGGGCATTCGCCGAGCTCTGGAAGTCCTCCCACAATTCACCCTTTCACAGTGGTGCCACTCTTTTCCAGCATTTGCTAGGCTTCCTTTCTGTGCTGACGTCGCAGAATCACTTCGGTAGGACCAGAGCTGCTTGGTAGGACCAGGGCCGCACACATGTTCTCAAGGTGCCGCGAATTGCTGTCGCGCATGACAGTTGCGGCCTCGGCGCTGAAGCTGCCTAAGACCCGAGCAATCACTGCTGCAGAGCGCTCTGTTCCCTCCAACCGTGTCGCTGACACGTACATAAAGCCTGTGTCATGTTTGCATGCTGGTAAACACGCGAAGGCATCTTCAAACGGCGATGTTGCAAGCTTCTGCTGGCCGCTCAATCTCTGAACTCTGCCATTTTGTGCCGGCTGAGCATTCACTTGTGCTGGGCCACTCCCAGTTTCCCTTTAGCTTTCCGCGTCTGTCGTCGATGCCAGTATGGCAGAACATCAGTCTGTAGTAGCCCATTGGCTCCGGCTTTGCTGAGGGCAGCGCATCAAGAATTACTATGGCCGCAGCCCGAGTCGGCATTTCCGGGGTCCAGACAGCTCAGCTTTGTACATCCCAGAATCATGCAGATTCTTCGTCTCCCTCCCTGCGTCTCTGCCCTACACGGGGCTAGTACGAGCAGACATTCAATCCTCATCGCAACGCTAGGCTTGCGAGAAAAAAGTATTCAAGAGTGCTCTAGGCTTCTTCATCAAAACCCTTTGCAAAACCAGCGGCAGCACCCACGACCGTAATAAGAGCGACACTCGCATTGATATATTGCAAGGTGTAAGATTGTTTATCTTGACTTGGGCCCGGCTGCACTGTTTGGAGTTTGGGGCCTTCTTAGTGGAAGTTGCAAGACGGCTAAGAAGATGCTGCTCATGAAGTCTCTGAGGCTGCGGCCCTCTCCACTGTGGAGCAAGTAGCTGGGGACTCAGCAACTTGTCATGGCAACCTTTGACAACTCTTCGGGATGTTCCGCAGAGATGGCGTCGACGGCCTAGGGATCTCCCCGACCAGAAGTTGGGACGCTTCATAAGGGAGGAGGTCCAAGGCTATGCAAGCCTAGGTTTTGTTCGGTTTCTCTACGCACACGTGGCACTCCGACACAGATGCAAAGGCTCCAGGTTTGTTCACAATTGCATGTGTGGGCATTTCTTCGGACGGAATGCTTCCTTTAACCCTTCACACGAAGACGACCAAACCAGCAAGCACGTGCCCTTGCACAGTGAAGCACCTGCCGAGGTGGCAATCTCGAGGTTGTCAGGCCACGGGGGGCCGCCGCATTGCTGTCGAAAGGTTTGGTACGCCCTCCTGTCTGGCCTTCGGAGAATGCCATTTTTGCCCAATGCCTCCCATTGAGGTCTTTTGGGGATATTCCACTCACCCCGTCATAGCTCTCCTGCCATGACTTGGCATCAATAGCCCCAAACGCGCCTTGAAGCCCTTCGCTCTGCACTTGTTCGCGGATATGGGGTGGATCCGGCTCAGCCTTGACATCTTGCCAAAGAACATGTCGACACTTCATTGTGTGGTGCAGTATTCAGGATACTGTATGACAAGCATGACGCACCCCGAGTCACAGAGCCCTGCAAAGGGTCCCGAGGGTTACAGACAGATCCCAGTTCCTTCGCGCCCCCCAAACTTGAACCCTAAACATCCCTAAAACCACCCTAAATGAAACAGTGGTTTCCATTTTCTTTTGGACTCTTACTTTTCCATTGCCCTAAATACCCCTAGATTAAAAGCAGTAAGGGAACCCACAACCCTAAAGCGTGAATCCCAAAGCCAGGGTCCCACGCTGACAGGTTGCTCCTGGATGCACAGGCTCCCGTTCAAGAGGAAGTCACCCAGGAGGTCTGCCCCAAATTAGGGCTACATTTAAATGGGGATATAGGGGATATATAGGGATTTATATGGTTTAGATTTTCCCAGAATTAGGGGTACTCTTCTTGGGGGGACCCTATAATAAGGGCTACAGCATTTTGGGGCCTTTATCGGAGTCCCCCTTTTTGGGAAACCAACATTTGCCCTTGTGGTTGGGGATAACTGAACTTGGGCTGTTCATTAGGGTCAGGCCATGAGCTTGCGTCACTTTCAGTCCCAAACCCTGCAGTCCCTGAACTGTAACTATTCCCCTCCCCTAGTATTAGACACCCCCACCACCCCTAACATTGACTACTCCCCATTTTTGTATAATCTAATTCATATTGGGAGTATTCAATATGAGGGGGGCGGGGGGTTATATAGACCCCAATATACTATAATCCTTATTATAGGGACCCCCAAAATGGTCCCCCTCATGTTGGGAAACCCTAAACCCTAATCCCTAAAAGCTTATGAATCCAAATATACACCTATATCACCGCTATATCCCCATTTGGGGAAATCCTTTCATTGGCTCGGGATGTTGGGAAACCCCCACGTAGGTGTCAGGAGGTGCCCAGGTGTCGCAAGCCTTGAACCCGAAGCCTGAAGGAGACCGTGCTCCATCGCGCCATCCATTCCGGATCTCAGGCCTGTAGGAGCCCATCATTTCCTGGGGTTTAGAGTTTAGGGAATAATAAGTAGGGAATAAATAGGGGAATATATAGGGAATAAATGGGAATAGAGGAATTTATTATACACTGTAGGGATCATATTCCCTTGAGGATGGCCTCCAGGATGTTCTGCTTGCTACTCATTCCTGATAGCTTTGGGCTCTCTAGTCATCTCTAATGTGCTTATGCTGTCACTGCATGGATGTGCTTGTCACAGCCCAGGGCCTTAAGCATCCCTTCCCCCAATAGCAAACCTCCCAACCCCTAGTAAGAAATACGCCCGTAGTATATTAAATATGATGGTATTCTTTTTGGAAATATTCATAGTGGGGTAGGGGGCGCTTAATATTGGGAGGGAAATTCTGCTAGCAGCCCCCCTTTTGAAGTGCACAGGCGTGTGTGGAGCTGCTGCTCCAGCGCAGTGCGCCCTTGGAGGCCAGGGCCAAGGTTTAGGATTTATAGTCCCCCTTAAGTAGATAGAATATGGGGTATATGGGGATCTTATTATAATGTACCCAAAGCCATATCTACTTAAGGGGGACTATAACAGCGGGAGGGAAGAAAAGGGGGACTATAACCAACGATAGAAGGTTTCGAGCTTGCTGGGGCGGGGGGGCTCGCAAAATTGCTTTGGAAGAGCTACCAGTCACTGTGTAGGTCACTGGCTGTGGTAGGCCAATATACGCCCACAAAGAGATTTGGCAAGCAATGCGCAAGATGCTGAGAGGGTGTACGGTAGGAATTCCCAAGAATTCCTTGTACTGTAGGTTTCATGTGAGCGGTTTGTGGAGCATGTTGCGGGGTATCACGTAGCTTGCCTTTCAGTAGGCTCTCTGATGATCAACTGCTCTTGGGTGTAGTCCAGACGGCAAGCCAGCAATCAAGGACTGGAAACATAAAATTGGCCGGCTGTTGACTGCTGGATCCTGGGATACGGTGGTTTTGAAGTCGGTTTTGGAAGTCCCTCGCCATGGAACTGGATAGCATTTACATAAGGGGTGGGTTTGTTGCCATTTCCATGGGCCTGCTCGATCAACATCGGGTTTGATAAGACCTCAGGCGCTACTTTAAGTGGTTGCAAGTAAAGCCTCCGCGCAAGTACAAGACTGGTCACTGCGGCAGAGGCTATCTTATGGATACTTGTTGCATGTTGCGATGACCCAGTCAAAAGACGCTTCAATTCAAGGATCCATGTAGGCTTGATCGCCAAGCTTGCCATGTGAAGTTACAGGTTCCCCGGCCAAACGACGCGTCCACGCCGCTTATCTGTGCAGTCCTGGATGGGCCAGGACCTCAAATCGATGTCCCAGGTGAGGCAGCAGCCGCTCTTGCATCAGGTACACAGGAATTGCGAAGATGCTTTTAGAAGCTCGCGCCTCCTTCGAACGGGCACGTGCAGACGGCATCCACCTCGGCAAGTCCTAGCTTTCGACTAGCTGCGTGATTCGGCACGAGTTTTCCTTTGCGCAAACCACATCGTTTCTACAGTTTTGACGACAGAGGGACCAGACTCTTCTTCTGTGGGAATTTTGGCTCTTGTTTGAGAACACCTGGCGGCCAGGTGAACTTCTGCAACTGGCACAGCATATATGAACTGTTGACTAAGGCCTGTTTCCCCTCCACGTCGCCGTGCTGCGCACAGCCACCATACCTCCTCGCGCAGGATACGTTCAAAGCGGCACAGAATGGTGTCCAAGCTCTACTGTAGCAGAAAGACTTGTAGCCTGAACCCGGTACGAAATCAAAGGAGTTTCCTCTGAATGCCAGTTCCCCTGCACTTTTTGAGGCGAACAGACAAACTAGCCCCGAAATTGCCTTCACTTGCGATACTTCCGCCGCATCGTCAGCAAGAATAGTTTGCAGCTCCATGTAGCTTGACCGTCTTCCCTGAAAAGTCACACTATATCCACTTTGAAGTGCCCGTGAGTGCCGAGCCTGCGCACTTGCTCATCCATCCGCACATGCTAAGCCTTACTTCCGGCTTCACTACAAAAGTGGCGCGCGCCAGCTCGTGGCAGGAGAAGCCTCCATGATTGCCTTGCTGGCAGAGGCCAGAGCTGATCCTGAGGCCAGGCTGTCAGACCTGCAACGCTCCAAGCGAACTCCAAACGAAGCTGGTAAGCAAGCGGGCTGCTAACGATTGCACGCAGGAATCGGAAATGTGTCTTGATCCTGTGATGGATACTGGATGGTCGTTCCATGCATTCTCCTTCAGGCGCGCACGAGACAAGGTGTCACACCCTTGTCTTTGCTGATGAGCTCCGCCGTAAATGCTGGTGGCTCAGGAGATCCCAGGAGTTACATCTAAAGGTAGCGCCGCGCCCTCCAAGCTCATTGCTGAAAACAATGCCGCGGTTACTAACTAGCTCTTCGAGACTCTGGCACAGGCTTTCATTCAGAGCTTTTGAGCATGAGGCCCCAAATCGAAGCACCGCCATGCAGAGTCTCATCGACGTCAAGGCCAGCGCATCCAACTAGATTCCATCAATGTCATGTAACTGCAAGCAAGAAGAAGAGCAAGTGGAAGATATTGGAAGTAAACTGGTGGCTCATGGCATTGCGATACCTCACGCAATAGGAGACACTGCTGGGGGCACAAGCCGCGGCTTACACAATGCAATCAGGTTCTGTTAGCATGCACCGGCATCTCTCCAAACTGGACATGCTCGTGGCATCACACAGGGCCTAGAGGTTGGCGGCACAAAGAGAAGACAAAAGACTCAGCATTGCCACAAAGCTTCAAATTGAGGTGACATGCTCTAGCCAACTGTTGCCTGCAGCTGCATCAAGGCCGATGTCAACACGCCGATCGCGCACTGCGCTTAGTTGTCGGACAGTATGGGCAAGGGAAATGTGAAGGGCGGGCGTCAAGTTTTTTCTGGGGATTCAACTGATATCGTCCCAAAGAATTAATGCCTAATAGCTGATCCATATTTGCCGAATGCATTGTCAACAGCCAGCTTCCCAAGCTGGCAAAAGGCCCTCCTCCAGTGCACAGCAGATCCACTGTGCCGTCGAACTTCTCCAAACTGTTACACCTGGCGGGTGCTGCGTCAGACTCCAGGGGAGATGGCACGCGACCGCTGCACGCGACGGTGGCAAGCTGAGATTTGCCTAGCACAACACATACCTGCAGAGACAGAGCACATCATTGTCGCATGCTGGCCATCTGAGCATCCTACAGTGACATGAGCGTGCATTCCCAAACACGAGAACCTGCACAGCATTTGCCCAGGTCCACCACAATCTGCGGGTGGAAGCAGCTCTGCTGCTCGAACGCCTGACAACCTAGATTTCTGGGCCAGGTGGCCATGATGGCAAAGACAACCTCACCAGCATAGCTTTCCAAAATCTTCACGTTTCCAATGGTCTGCCCAGGTGCTGCTGATCCCAACTTGTGCTGAGCTCAGGAGGTAGAAGCAAGACTTGATTGACATCCACCTCCCACTGGAGTAGACATAGTAGACGGAGTGTCTGCAAGGGCCCACGAAGACGGCACTACGCCCCTTCACCTGGCAGCCTGCATGGGTGTTGTCCTCAGAGACGAAGCTCCCTGGGTAGCCACGCCCAGCCGGTTGCAGATTGCCCTGCGCTCTGAGATCCTGTGCTTGCGAAGCCAGCCAAATGCAAGGTGGCATCTCAACACTTATTAAAACTAAAGTGAACGTCTGCCCTGCAGAGGAGGATCCTATCGGCTGAAAGACCGTTTGCAAACCTAGCTAGCTGATAAGGCTCCATGCCGTTTGTGGAGCTCTTGTTGAACAGCCGCAGCTCGCTCAGCATTTGTTGTACGGGCTGCTGTCCATTTTTTAGCGAGGGGCCCTTCTCGCGCTTCGTTTGCCCTTACGAGGTGGATGTTGCGCATACGACCGCAAAGCGTGTCTTTGAAGTAGGGACTGGCATGACTCAGCTCCACCTGCGCTTCAGAGGTTTTTTAGACTTTTAGGCCTTCATGTTGCCGCTTCGGATGATGCTACCTGTAGGGTTTGACAGTTTGACGGTCTGTCGACCGAACATCATAACCTTCAGCACGGGGAACTGGCGAGGTGCGGACCCCAGCGTCGCTCAGTCTGGGCGAACTGCGCTGGACATGGCCAGGCGCAGCCTTAGGGGCTTGTTGGGCCTGTTTCGAGGTTAGGACTGAGGATAGAATAGAGTTTAGGGTTTGGCCTTGCGTGTGAGATGGCTACCCTTTGAGACTAATGTACCTGGCTTTCGCGATCTTGAGGTTCAGGTCGCAGTGAAAGTGCGCTTGCAGGCTTGGGGAACAGAATTCCTGAAGGGGTCCGTGGCATTGAGACATTCACAGTTTTGATTGGCTTGCACGCTGGTATGGTTTATGGAGACGGGGAGGGGTCGCGGATGGCTGGCGTGCTGCCTGCCCCATTCACCACTTGCCTGAGTCGCGCTCAACCTTTAATTCCACCACCGGCTTTTTTAAAGCCGATCGTGGACAAATAAACTCATGGACTCTCAAGCATCATACGAAAGCAGCAGCTGATCACATGAACAGAAAGACCTACGATGTGGAGTTTGGTTCACAGCCTGTCGTAGCAACCACTGAGCCAATGTTGGCTTCTGGATCCCTATTTTAAGGACTACTTGATAGGTAGTTTGCTGGCGGAATCTTCGGGTGGGGCCTGCTTCTCTTGCACTGCTTTTGGGAAGAGACTCTGAGTCTAGACTCACTGCCCCAGCGAGGCAACATGGCTTTCGGGCAGTTGAGGATCGCTTGCAGCAAGCATAGCCTGGGTTGCTGTTAAGGAACTTAAACTAAGTTACCATGTTAGTAGTATATTGTAAATAATAGGGTTGTCTTATTACAGCAACTGAACTTAAGTTCCTTAACAACAACCTAGTAGCATTGTACAGAGAGAGCTGGGCACGACTGCCCCAACAGTGGAGCCATGCGGAGCCTTTGCTTTCGCAAGGCCTCAAAGGCCTAGACCGTTGTATAAAGGGGTTTTATGGGGGTCATATAGGGATATGTTGGGGAATGCAAAAGATAATTGAAGGTACTACTCAGGGTACGGAGTAAGGATCGTCGCAGTGATGGTCGTAAACAAGCGCAGGAAGCAAAAAAAACATAGCAAAGGATAAGCATTATCATCACAGTGGTGTAAGTTTATTTGCGGTGCCTTTAGACACAAACTGCTGTCCGACACGTGGAATTTTGAAAACTCGCTGCAAAGCGTAGGCTCGACCTCCAACATCTTGCCAGTTCAGGCCGTAGCATGCACTGCTTACTTCCCCAAGCCTTTAGCTGTATCTTTCAGGCCCAAACATCCAGGTGAGGAGAGTATGACGGTGAGGAGGGACCTGTTGATGCTTGTAGCCGCGAGTCATGGCTTTTGTTTCAAACCAAATCTGCCCTGCTTGTTCAAGAGGAGCTGACCTCCCGCTGACGCATGATATACAGGAGCAATAGTCTACGAACCTGAAAACGAAGTTCCGAGCCTGTTTGGTCAAACATGTTGCTCCAGAGGCAGCAGGGCAATGAATCCAGATTCGGACATAGGAATTCCACCATGTTTTCTATGGCAAAAAGTGCAAAAGCTTAGTTCGTATTCTTCCTGCGAACAACAGGCTATAAGGGAGCCAGCAACAATCCCTTCCCCACCCAAAGCCCTAAACCTCTGTACACTCATGACAAATCTCATGACTTAACATGGCCCGTTCGGAATCGCGCCTCTGGACCCGCAAGGTGGAGGCGACTTGTCTTGGAGTCGTTTTCTCATGTAGGGGGCGCTGAGGTTTCGAAGCGATGCATCCTTTGTTCAGGATCCATAGGACCCGCGGTTGACACACTCACCAATTTTCCGATGACTATTGTAGCCGGACAGTACATAATAATAGTGAATCATCTAGATTGTATTGCGTGGTTTGGGCTCGAACCCGGTATTGAAGAGGGAAACGTCGGCTTGAGCAATGCTAAATCAGGCCCCGGGAGGGTGCAGGGGTTAGGCCATGGTAGGAACTATTCAGCGTGGGGGCCTAAGTGGACTAATCATGCTAATGGTTTGTTTTGAATGGCCCTCTGAATCGTGCGTGCAGAGAGCACAACGGACGTGCAAACATCAGGAATGCACAGGATAGTGTCTCATGGCGCCCAGGATTCTTTTTTAGAAAACATAAAGTCCAGCTCGTGGTGATCTCAAATGCTGTCAAGTGCCACGAGTGGAATTCAGTCCAGGACTTGCGCACATTCACTGTTGCTTGAATTGTGAATCATTAGCGAGTTTTGCTATCTCCTTTTGAATGTGGAGCCGGGCGCCCTGATGAAACTTTCCAATTCTAGCGCAAAGTACGACAATCCTCGTTGTGGGGGTTCCCCACATGGGTTGTTCTCAAAATTATGGGCCCCTTTTGGTTATAGCTTATATTACGGCACCTCCTATTCAGGGGTACAAAAATGGGATCCTGGTTTTGGGAACTGCCTACATGAGACCACCGCAGCTGCAAAGGTGGATGAGGCACGCGGGCTGAGCATCTCTCTTATCGAGGATCCCACTCTGGATCTGGGAGGCCGACAGAAGGAAGTTTAGTTTAGTGATTGTAGGGGGAATGGAAAAGAAAATAGACACCATGATTAGGTTAGTATCTAGTGCGAATGGAAAAGGAAATGGATAGGTTCTTAAAATCCATGGCTGATTGCTGAAAGATTCTCTATAGCAAAGGATCCTGCGACTACAGGTGTAAAGGGGGACGGGTTCGACTGTCAAAATCCTCAGGTGCTCTCTTGCTGAACTACGTAGTAGGGCTGACCCAGATACTGTCAGAATCATGTCAACTTGGCCATCAAGTGAGCATTCACGTGACCCCTGCTCGGGGCATCCGGAGTCAAGCAACTCCCAACCTCTTCATTTCATGCTGGCAACACTCAGCTTGGGGAGCCCTGCATATCATAAGTCCCTGCAGAACCCTAGCAAGTGCCTCGAGTACGCTGTGATATGAGAAGCGGCAGGTGATGATGCTTGGTGCGCCTGGTGCCTGTGGCCAGCTGCGAAGGCTCCAGGATGCAAACGCCAAGCGCATTTGAGTTCCAGGGTTCATACCATCGCCGCCCCAGAGTGGTCCACGGAGTGACCAATGTTGGCTGAAATAGGTAAAACGTGCACAATTTGAGAAGCGTTCACATTAACTTCCTGGCCAGGTGGGCTAAGAAAAGCTACTAGGCTTCTGGTCCGCCATGCAAGCTTGCCCTAAATCCTGCGCCTTGGGCTGCAGGATGCCTTATTCCTTTGTTTCTCTTCCCAACCTGCAAGGCTTGGGTAGGAATGAAAGGTTAAGACGTGCCACTGAGAGCCCAGAATGCCTTGCTTTCGCCATCAATAACCCGCACATGAAGGCCCACTTCAAAGCGCCTGATAATTAACGTTCCAGGAGTGATGCCATTCTACATTACAGGAGGACCCCCTAACCAGAATCTGGCCTTTGGTTAGCTAGGAATGAAGGAATGGATCCTTATCGTAGTCCCTATATAATCATATCCATTGTAGTAGTTTCCATTTTCTTTTCCATTCCTTTGGCCAGGAAATAGACCCCAATATACTACAATCCTGAATATGGGGACCCCCAAAGAGGGTCCCCTGAACTTTGAGAAACCCCCAATTGCAGAGCAGGCCTTGATGAATTACTTGTCTACTTGGGACGACGAAGTCCTGAAGCTGGGTTGCTGTTAAGGAACTTAAATAAAGTTTCCATAATGGGTATATAATTATATAGCGAATTAATAGGGTTTCCACAATATAGTAACTTAATCTAAGTCCCTTAAATTCCTATATACCCCCAGCTTCCATGTCATTTTCCATTTTCTTTTCCTATTCTAGGAGGGTAATACAGCCCCAAACCCTAAACCCCATTATAATGACTTATTTTGTATTCCTAAACCCTTGAGCCCTAAACCCTATATTATACTCTTATAGTAACTTAAATTAAGCTCCTTAACAGCAACCCAGGAAGAGCAGCAGCGTGCTCGAGCTGGGTTCGGGCTGCGGCGCTGTGGGCATGTCCCTCGGGAGCATCCGCATGTGCGCTATAGTCCAAACTCCTCAAAGGGATTCTATATAGGGGATTACATAGGGTTTAGGCTTCAGGGTCTAAACTCCTTAATGGGGATTATATAGGAGACTATTATAGGGGTTATTAAGGGGATACTGGATACTAGGAGTTTCGACTGTGGCTCAAGTATTCAAATGTATGGCGCTGATGCAAGGAAATTTTTACAGACGCTGTATAGCGCATATGCGTGTGTAAGCCTATGCACATGTAGGCATTTGGTATCGATGGCATAGATGTTCTTGGAGTGGGTTCTGGGCCTGCTTTCTGATTTTGGCTTGGCAACTTCACAGGCAATGCAGAGGTTGGCAGCGATCTTGAGATCCACATTTCTGTCGCACATGACTTCGCATGAGAATTCAATTCACATGGAAGCCAAGCTGCTGGCAGGTATGCTGCTTTGCGAGGAGGGAAGATGCCAAACATGCACCAAGCAAGCCCAGCGTTCATGTGGGGTAGAGGGATAGGTGCAGCTCTGACTCTGGCAGCATTTGACCGCCAAGCACAATTCCTCCCATAGCCTGTTCTGATGCGGCAGATTTTGAGCATCCAACCGCCGATGTCGCCTTGCAGTGCTTTGCAGATTTTGACCGGAGCTCTCCTGTTAGCTCGCTTCAGGAGCCAAGCCTACAGTCCTCACTGACGTTTACCGCGCGTTGCCCCTCCTCAAGCGCAATGTGACGGCCAACGGCCTGGGAGGACTTTGTCGAACGTATGCCCCTTGGCGCGTCCAGCCCGATATGAATCACAACCTCATGTCTGGATGCACAAAACTTCACCCAATATCTCCCAAGGCTAAACCGACGCAGACCCTGTTGTCAGGCTCTTCCATGGGGAACTCGCTTGGAGCACCTGGCCCCCGAGATTCGGGGCAATGCTCCGTTTGATTTGGTCATTGCTGCTGATTGCAGCAGCTTGGCTGGACAGCAATGCCGGCATGAATTTCCTGCACCCCATGCAGGTATCATCTCAGGTATCTATACTCTCCTTGCTGAGGATCTACAGCCCGCACTTGCCACATTAGATTCCAATGTGGGTGGCGGAACGGGAGCTGGATAAGAGTTTCTGGTGACTGCCACTGTACCGACTACTAAGTAGTAATTGTTAACAGACGAAGACGGCAATCCCCTCAGCACAGGCTACGATTTCGTGAATCCGGAAACGCCTAGCCCATCTATTGACGCGCTGCTGACCAGTGCTCGATCACTGGGTCGACGTGCCTTGATTTGTGTATCACGCCGCCCAAATGAGGTGGAAGCCTTCACAAGCTCTGTCTCCCGTGCAGGTATGTCTAACCTAGTTTCTGTTGTTTACAAGGAGGAGATGGATGCTGAGAAAGACTGTGTTCCAGAATGTTTGGTGTATTCCTTCGACTTCCAGGGCCCAACTGAAGCCAAAAGCAGGCGAGATTTTGGAATTAATAAGGAAACTTAAGGAAATAGTGATTACGAAGAAAAAACACATGCTCTATACAGGATCCTTGAGCGCATAGGTTTGGAGCCTCATCCCGTATTGGTTCCTATTCTATTAATTGAATCCGGAAGAGAAGATATGAAATGAGATATCCGGATCATTATGATTTTTCATAGGTAGATTCATAGATATGAATGAGCGGCAGATATTGGATTCATGCTGAAGGAATTGGGATTTGGGAGTTGGCAAAGAATATTATTGGGAGCTCGGCATATCTCGTATTATTTGGAATTTCTATATATTATATCAGAATATCTTTATAATTATATCAATTATTCAATATTTGAATGCTTTTAATTTATGATGAATTATAATATCGCTGAAATATTTGAATAATATTTTCATTTAGATATACCCTAGAAGTCTAACCTCCTCAGGAAATCGGTTCGTTATAATAAAATACTTGAATTATTGACTTTCCCCGTGCTTTATTGGATGGCTTACTTACCCTTAAAATCTCACTAAATCTCATTAGCAGCAATTGCTACTCTGCAGCGCTGGAGCAGCGGATCTACATTGACATCAACAAATCGTGCGCTGCCCGCATCTTTTTATGCACGTGCAGTTGCGCTATCGTTAAATTTGAGCATTCGTAATCTCTTCCTCATCGAGAGCAAGCGATACCGCCCATACTTCAGGCCAGATCGTTCTAATTTCTTTTTGTCACTCCTCAAGGCCCCCCCTTAGGTGAGTAGCATTCAAGATAGATATTGGTTTTGCACAAAAGTTGCGCCAAGAAATCTTTCAACCAGCGCATCGCATCTTCTTCACGAAACGTATGCTGGAAGCGGCTATTGATTCCTTAGATGAGCAGGCTGATGGGACTTTAAATCTGAAAATAAAATGATTAGAAAATTCTTGCATACTCCTACCAGCTCCTGCAGAAAAGGAAGTCTATTTTTCAGATAGAATACGTGTATTTTTGACCGGATATGCCAATTCAGCTTCAGCATCCTGGCAACATGCAATTAAGTAGCTTTCAGCCCGGGATTTCAGCTCCCCAATCCTCATTGATATCTTGCATAAGAGTAGATGGCATCGGAGATACCTCATTCCTGATATATCGGAGATACCTCATTCCTGATTCATATATCGCCCCTGCGCTTTCCTCTATCCTAAGGATGGTTCTGATATGGACGAACTACATAAATCTTAGCTCTATTGGAGGATAAGATATCACGAAAATTGAGTTTCCCAAGTCCAGAGGCCTCCCCTCATGAATCCATACCCCAATAGTCCCAATTAACAGCATACGCAACCTAATAGTCCAGAAATAGGTACCGCGGGTTGGATTCGATACGATGGAACCATTGGCAGAGCGATTGCCTGAGGAATTTTAGGGTTTAGGTTTATAGATTTTAAGGGTTAAGATTTTTAGGGCTTGGAGATTAGGGAAGCAAGGATATTATAATTTATATCAGAAGAAAGATTTAAAACCCAATATGCAATTTATCATTCGGGGATTATGAGGTTCCTATCCATGGGTTGCAGCTATGATTCATTGCCACTGCAATGATGGGAATTCTTTCATCTGGAGGTCACGGACGGTCATGCAATGTAGCTTATTCATGGATCCATGCGCAGATCTCCCGATTGGCGGTTATAGATTTGGTAAGAATTTTCTGCATACAGTCAGCCAACCAGAATGCTATGCATCGATCATTATAACCTTCGTGTCCCATGCGAGCGCCGTACTTCTCCGGTTTCCAGACCTTATATTATCTTAGTTACCCCTCATGCAAAACGCACTAGTGTACTTGCGGGCTTTAAAAGCGAAAGTCATCAAATATCCTTTTGAAAATGAAGCCCGAAAGAGAAAGGATAATGAATAAGGCAAAGAGCAAAATTTGGAACAAATTTGGTCTGCGAGCACTTGACACCACTTTCTTTCTGGTATTATTTGAAATCTCTGAAGGCTATGACCAGAAGTTTGTGTAGCGACAAAGTTTCTGGGCAGTCGAAGTAACCGTTCTCAATCAATTTCATCCTCGAGGATTAGTGACTCTTGCAACTTGCAGCACAGCATAAATAAAGTTTGATCCAATTTGGGGCATGAAAAATATGAAAACCGCAAGCCAAGCTCTTCAACAATTGCAAGCAGCAACGTGGAGCCAGTAGCATCTTGACAGACTCCGAGATTCACATTGTGAAGGCTGCAATGAGCTAGCATTGAGACATGAAAATTCTTCAGTCCAACCAAAGGGCCTGAGTCCATATACTAGTTATTACATTGCAATCAGTCCTTCATTAATTGGCGAACTCAAACCCCATCCTTTCAATGCAACAAAGCTCGATCCAACTTGGGCAAACAGCGCAGAAAGCTAATTCCAACCAAGAACCAAGACACACACATCATGAGGCTTGACAACGTTTACCAACCAATCGTTGTGGCTGATTTCTGTTGCCTGCCAAGTCGGATGATCCGAAAGATCAACAAAGCTGTGGATGGCATCCGCGTGGTTCTCAGCTTGGCACCTCCAGCATATATACCTTGTTTTCCAATACTTTTTCAGCTGGAATGTTTGGTAGTGGTATTCCCAATCTCCCTTGATTTCGCACACTGCAAACTTGTGCGGTAGTACCTCGCCTTCCGGGCTGACGCCATAGAAAGCGTGATTCAGGGATTCGACAATGGCTAAATAAAGGAGGTTCAGAGATTTGGGTCCCAAGCTGATGTCCGCATCAAGCGAAAACAATAACCATTGGGACATCCGTGTGCTCTTCGGCCGCCAAAGGGTTAAGCTCATAAAGCAGCCAGTGATTTTGGACTGGTCGTAGCCTGTACCATACCACGCTGTATCTCCATACAGTGTCAGGGGCATGTGATTGTCATAACCGCCGCCAGCAGCTGCCCAGGGAAGAAATTGATAAGCATGAGACCAGAACTTTGCTAAATTCTCCGCGTCAATTGTTAGCCCAAGATTCTGAAATAAGTACTTCAGGATGCGGTGAGGGAGCAAAACTGGGACTTTCATGTCGACAACCTCCTCAGAATCTCGTTTGGCCTTCACCTTCGTACTGACCAGTGTGGGCACCTTAGATCTCCCAGGGTTGACTTGCCTACCCTAGAAAAGCATAACATGACCCGAGCAATGTTTAGACTACTTCCACTTTGCAACTTGAGCTGCCACTGGCAGCTTCACAGTCCTCTCAAAATCACGGACAGCATTGCCTTCACGGTAGTTGCCAAGCTTTCGCAGCTTGCGGGGGACATGCCCCTTGCTGTCCTTAATAGATTTCTTGGTCAATATTGTATGATCCGGAGCCCAAAAACGTTCAATCTGATCCAAGCAACCATCACTGAAGATTTAGCAATTCGCATCTCCTTGCCAACAGAGGTCGCCTGATTAGATGCTTGCGGAAGATCCACATCAGCCAGAGCCGCAGAAAATTAAACATAACCCCAACTCCAAGGATTTGTGAAAGGACTCACATATTAAGATTCGTAGCTATGGGACGGCAGCAGCGATATTGTCCACCATATCATCGACAACATGAGATTCTTCTTGTCGTCGGGCACCTGCATTGGATATTACTTTGGCATAGGGATATTCGAAGGGCAGTGCAATTCATCATGCGTGTATAAGCACATTTCCGAACGTGATCATCCATGCATGTGTGCATACAACTGCGCTTTTCTTGTCAGCAGATGGCCCGTCGAGTCCTGATACGCTGAGCATCCCCTGCTTCTATGCGTGCGCAAGCCTAATCGACAGGGCACCTGTTAAAGATGTTTGGATCCAGCAAAACCACACTAGCAGCGAGAGCATATGACCGCAATTCGATCATAGCCAGCAGCAACAGCTACTTCGAAAAGCACCCAGGTAGGGAGTGGATTCTCTCAGGCCTTCTAATTCTAACTGGTTTGGGGTTCGGGCAAATTCAGGATTTCTCGCCTTTTGGATTGTTGGGCTTTGGGTGTGGACTTAGATTGAGTTGGGAATTCTGAAACAAATTGTACGAATTACCCTTCTAATAATATAATGGAGCCTAATAGTAATTAGCTTGACAGCCTCGGGTTTTTAGAGGGTTTATATTATTAAAAAAGTTCTCTAGAATCTAGCTTTGCAAGGTGCGCTGAAATTCAGCCTGAGCAAATGCACTGCCCTACTAAAGCCTTTCTACTCAGACTTTTTGTCTGCTGACTTCTTCTTGCCCCCAAAAGACAACTTTTTGTCCGCGGCTTCAATCTTGTTCTTGGCAGCATCCGTGCAGGATTCGATCTCGGCGTCCTGCGCCACTTGCAAAAAACGTTGTTCTAAAAACCTACATACCCTAAAAATGCAATCCTGCAATCCCCAAAGCCTGTCCTGCCCGGCATCCAGAGCCTCCTGCAAGCGCGTCCTTGCCGAGGGGAGCTCCTTGATGGCCACGTCGATCTCCTTTTGGATGGCGTTGCGAAGGTCCTTACTCCTTTGCATAGTTTTAGGGTTTATTAGGGTTTAGGGTGTAGGAGCTAGGGACAAAATTTATGGGGATTGCCGAGCTCAGAAAACTTGGGACAGGGCAAAGTGTTCTCGTTCGAAACAGGTTTTTTCTGGCCAGCATCCTTGATCTTCTTGCTCAGGATATTGATGACCTTGATATATTGCATGATGGGCGTTTTCAAGTAAAGGGGTAGGATTCAAGATTTGAAGTAGTATATAAGATGGGTCCAAAGGGGATTTCAATTTAATGTGGGTCAGCTTTTTCGCTTCTTGCTGGAGCTTTTTGTTGTTTTCTTTCTTCTTTTCCTCCTCCTCTTCCGCAGCAGTCTTCGTTTTCTTTCCTTTACGACTTTTCTGCTTTGACTTCTTCTTTGACTTCTTGTCCTTCTTCATTCCTTTTTTCTTATCCTTCTTGCCCTTTCCCTTTGACTTGTGCTTCTTTTTCTTTTTCTTCTTGCCATCGCTGGAGGTGTCCTCCAGCGACATGCGTGTGAGTTGACGGACAAATTTCATTGGAATGATTAGCTCACTGCATAGGGCATAGGACCTCGGAATTCGAATCATCATCATCATTCGAGGATAATTCGCTGCTTTCATCCGAACTTACCACCAAATCTTCCATCTGGAAAGCATCCTCGATCGAATCCATCTGTTCATCCATCTCCTCATCCTCTACGAGGACAAGGTATTGTTGCAGGCCTGCTACATTCGCAGATAGAAAGGAAAAATATCATAGAACGTACGCACATGGGTTGTTGCAACAAGTGCCTGGGCACTCAGGATATTCACGCACTTCCGTTTTAATGAGATGATCATCCGTGGTCTTACGAATAATAATGTTGTCTACAACCTCCTCGTCCATGAAGATATTGATCATCTGATTGCGCGTTAGTCAACGGCGAACGCCGCGCTTGCCATTCTGGCGCTTGCTCTTCACTATTCGGATGATGATGCTGTTGGCCCACTGTCCTTTGCAGCTCGTGAAGTCTTCATATAGAGTCGACATTTTGTTCTTGTCTCGGCAAGATCAAAGCAGAGAAGTCCGAATGCGATATTATTACGCATTATTTGCACGGGCACTCGTAGGCATGCAACAATAGCGGAATCGCTCATACGCATTCTTCAGCTCCTTGGGCGTGTCTCGGCCTTGGTTTGGAAATCGCATGAAGTGGGACCTGGTCCAGGGATTAACTTCAGCATAATATACTGAGCTTCAGTCTTTGAATGTTCCTCCAAAAGCGCATATAAAGCTTGTGGGTGCGCATCTTGGCCTGCTTCTTGGCGTTCTTTTCATCATCGCCTTCGTCATCATTCGGATTCTTCTCCATCTCATCCTCCTTGCGCGCTTTCTTCGGAGACGCTTTGGCAACCTGAGTAATTTCTGCTGACTTCTTTGATGGCTTCTTTGGACTTTCATCCCTTAGCGGGGTCTTTTCTTTTATTGGGCTTCTCCTTGGCTTCGTCAGCATCTTCTTCTACCTCTGCATCTGCTACCTCCCTTTTGCTTGCTTTCCATCCTTCGCCTTCGCTTTCGCTTTCGCCTTGCCCTTAGCTTCGGCTTTCGGTTTAGCGCTTGCCTTCGGCATGGGATCGCTAGAGCTCGCAGCTGTGTCATGATCTTTCATGGCGTACTTGTCTTCTTCTGCTTCTCTCTTCTCCTTCTCCTTGTCCTGCTTTATTTTTTTTCCTGGAGTTTGCGGGCGAAGGAAGGACAATCAATTTTGGCTTTGCTTCGGATTTTGATTTCTTTGCCGGTTTCTCTGTTACTTCATCTTCCGCTGGCTCATCCTTTGTTGCCTGCTTTGCTGCTTCAAACTCTTCACTCAACTTCTTCTGCATCTCTTTAGCCCTTGTGATTCTCTCATGTGTGTTCTCCATGTCCACCGTCTGGGGTCGGCGCAGGGCATGCTTTACCTCACTTGAGAAATTACCCGAAGATTTCTTCCTGAGAATCCGGCGGGGCGGCGTCTCCATCACCAATGTGTCCTGGGTATCAGTCCGCATGGGCCTGGCCTTGCTTCCCTGATACGTATTTTTCGCAAGAGGGGTGTTCACTTCATGTTGGCGAGGGTTCTGGGCATCTTCTCTTTCCGCATCATAGGACCTGAATAAAGGGTTGAGGATTGTATCAGAGATTAATTTCGATAGATTAACGAATAGTAGTAGTACTCTAATGATTATGATTCATATAAGAAAATCATGCCGGTGTAAGACGTTGACCATGCCCCAGTCGAAGAAGATCTAGAAGGCATAGTCTTCGGGGATGGGGTTGAAGCGCATTTTGCCCGGGCACTCCGGACCCTTCCCTGTTCAAGAACCTCATTCACACTTGGCATCAAAGCCTAAAATCTACCAAGAAATGCGTATGCAATTCTGCACACACAACACAAGATAAGCCTTGAGCCAATGTGGCACAATGTTGATAATGCTTGATGACTTCTGCCATGAAAGATCAGCAGAGCAGACAAGAAGCAAGGACTGCGATCCGTGCACTCATTTTGGGGTTCATTTCCTCACGGTATTTTCATAGTCTTTGAGGGTGGTTTCACAGTTATTGAGGGTGGTTTCACGGTATTTTCACGGTATTTTTACGGTATGGTTTTCGGTTGGTTTTCGTAGGGTTCTGCGATTTCCGGAGGGTTCTGCTACGAATGCGGCTGTCGACTTTGCTTCAGCACTTACTCTGCACTTGTTTTGCAATCTTCGGACGAGCCCCTTAGTCCTTTAAAGCTGCAGCGGCGCTAGGCCAACAAGCTTGTCCTGCGGAGCATCAACACAAACATGGGAGGCCCCACAATATTGATCTTAGTTTAGGGTTTAGGGTTTATGGGTTTGTAAATTTAGGGATATATAATCACAAGACAGGCTTCTCATGAAGGAAATTGGAAAGCTAGTGAAATGTTAGCGCTGGGCGGTATCGGCCAGCATCTATCTCACCCGCGAGAAAGCTGGGAATCTCTTCCAATTCAGCGTGCTTCCAATCGAAGGGCGGGGTCTTCGCAGAATTTTTTTCTAGCCCAAAGAATTTACTCAAGGTAGCATTCCGGAGGCTAAACTTTCATGGGCAGCACTGAGATTGAGACACGCTGATTTTATAAGAAGCATTCAACCCTGAGTCGCCTTGGCCTGCTTCGCTAGGGTGATAACAGCGGAGTCCAAAGTGCAATGGTTCTTGACCTGAAGTGAATCCCTGGAATCTTGAGACCATAATCCGATAAAGGCTTTGCATATATAAGGCCACAACAATCATCCGGATGTGTCGATTTGCCACTACCCGCCCGAATTCAGGAGGGTAGGTCTGCGTCTGCTTGAGGCGAGGGCCCCCAGTCCTTGAAAAGACTTGCGCGACTTGACGGAGGTACAAGATTGAGACATGAAACCCATTCCACATGGACGGCGCACTTAGCTCGCGTCACCCGCATCTTTTTTGCAACGGGGTCCCACTTCTTGGACACAACCCCCTTCGATGATAATCCCAGCTTGCGGCGCTTCTTCATGGAGAGCTTTTTCTTCATCTTGCCAAGCCAGGACCTGAGTATGGGCTACAAAGCGGCGGCTCAATCCTGTTTGCAAAGGCCAGGAGGGCTCATGTGATTTGAGGCAATAAGGCTGGGACGGTGTACCCACCAAGAGTGTTGATTTCAAGCTCGTAAGGCCATAGGACCCCATGAAACTTAGTAGCAGCTCAAACAGGGCACGTATGCCCTGGGATATGTGCAAATCGAATGCCCAAACTTTAAGCATTGAGGGCTTGGCAATCGGACCAGGACCAAAGGAATCAAGTCGCCAAAATATTCCCGCAGGAAATCCAAATATGGTATATAGATGAAGAGACTTGAAGACGGTTGCTCCACATACCAGTGGCACCCACGCAGAGTTGCCAATAGGCACAACACCAGGGTTCGGGAGGCCAGCCTAGGATTGTGTCGAGGTATTGATGCATGATATTTGGCACGAAGGTTTCTCTCATTTGGGGAAGACAGCAAAATATACAGTCATTTTGCCAAAATTGTTGAGCTACTTGTTGGCCTCGCGGACATACCGACGGGAAGCTGTACCCCATATATTTTTAAGAGACCTTCCTGATGTCTTTCGATTGATCCAAATCCAACTGCCACATGGCAAGCCAGCGGCCAACAATCCTGATGGCCTAAGTCTGAGGACCTTGGCCATCGTTTTGATAAAGCCTCTCCTCAGATATGCATATTCGTATTCTACAGGTTCAGTGTCAAGAGCAACGCCAGGAAGTCATTTAAGAAGCTCCCACAGTCAGCAGATCTTCATCAGCGCGGGCAGTCTTTTCAAAGTACTCCCTTAGAGAATGAGTTGCTTGGCGAAAATTGGAAGACGCAGAAACGAATATTATAATTCAGCTCCCCACGCTTTGCATCCTTTAGCGCCTCTTGAACAAGTGCATATGCATACGGATGTTACGTAACATGTGGATCTCAAGCCTTAGCTTCGGGCTGAAACCAAGTTCCACGCTTCGTTTTCCCGAGAACAAATCCAAACAAAATAGATCCTTGGCTCGTTTAAATGTAGTCCCAGGAAGACTCGAAAGCAAGAGGCTTGAGGCCCCCACACGGCAGCTATTCGGTCCCTCACCAGTGGTTTGAGCTATGTAGTCGGCCAAATGCACCCTTAGAAGGTAGCAGAGCACGGCATGCAGACACGTAAACCGTGCACCAACATTTAAGCTCTGTCAAGAAGCAGAACTACCGGGAAACCACAGGCAATCAATGCCAGGCAGGTTCGTTGCGAAAGCGCCACTTGCCCCAGCAGCCAGGAGTCGCACAATCCCCCACCACCGCCCCTCGTAGAAGCAGAGGAGCTACTAGAAGGCATGATGCCAAGCAACAAGGAAACGTCCAGCACCCTTGATCAGCTAAAGCAGGTTGAGTATTTTCATGTTTCGCACAGCACAGTTGCTTGCATAATGTTTGCTGGCTACAGCAGGAGAGCACACGCATATGAAAGATTACTTTTCAAACCACTGAAGCTCCGTACTCCGCTCTGCTCAGGCGGACCACGACGCTGCGTTGACTGCGAACTCCCACCTGAGTTCGATAGTAGAGAATGGGTAATCAGTTTTGCAGTTTGCAATAAGGCTTAGGCTTTTACATGGTTTACACAGGGTTTAGGGTTTAAGGCGTTGAGGGTTTAGGGAGATCCCCAGAGAGAGAGATCGAGAGAGCGAAGAAGAAGAAGGAGAAGACGAAGAGAAAGAGCAGAGAGAGAGAGAGATCAATGGGGTATCCAAGTACCTAAACCCTAAGCCCTAAACCCGAGAGATCGCACTGTACGTCTTCAGCTAGCAAGTACAATATGGGGCGCTGACATGCTGCGGTAGGGTCCCATGACTAATGTTCTGGATATTAAAAATACGAATCTTTTTGGGGGGATCCATAGAGCCTAGATCCATGTCTCAGCGCCAGGCGCCGAGTAAAGATCTCCAAAGCGCGACCAGCCGACTGTCAGGCCACCTTTTGCATTCACCTAAGCCATGAGGGAGGGTAAGCAATCAATTGGCCGTGCGGTAAGCAAGATTTGAGTCTGGGACTTTTAAATTGGCGCACAGCACATTGTTCAACCTCTCCATACGTTTGAGGTCACTCTCGTTGATGTAGAAGCTTCCAGATTTTCCCTGAAACCTCAGTGCTTGAATTTTGGACTGGTGCGCAGAAACCCTTAAAACAAACAGAATTGAGACCCTGGCACAACCCCGATGCTGGGCTTTCCCTCAATTGCGGAGGTCAAAGTCCAAGACCTTAATTGCTTCCTATTGGGTAATGCGGAGAGTAGTCCATTCATTGAATTAATAGATCTTAAAGTATGGGGTCCCAGACTGCATTGCCGCGCCTAATATTAAAATATATAATATTGCATATAATATCTACGGAATTTTAACGGGGCTAGGTAGGCAGAAAGGACATGAGCTACCGGACTTTTGATCAATTGAGGCTCCTACTTCTTCGTTTCAAGCGTGAAGCCATCTGGAATATACAAGCGCCTATCGGTTCTCGAGATATCGATAAGCTCGTCCAAGTGCTTGGCTGCCTTAATTTCCCAACCCACATGAAGCTCATATAACCCCTAACCCAAAATGTGCAGGAATACAAGGTGCTGGAATGATCTTTGAGGGCTTTAATATACAGGGTGCTGCTTGGAGGTCTAGTGGCGCTGTTTTCGTCGCTGGCTTCTTGAGAACAGGAGGATGATCTTCTTCAGGGGTGCAAATTGCTTCATCATCATCTTCTATTTCTTCCTCTTCTCCTTCCGGATGCCTATCCTCTTCTCCTTCATCATTCTTTTCTATCGTATTTTCCTCTTCTACTTTCTTCTTCTTCTCGGATGGCTTCGGGTCTTTGCAGGGAAGTGCCGTTCTCTTCTTCTCTTTGGGGGATGGGGTAACGTGTTTAGGAGTTGCGGGCCTTTTGCAAGCTGCGGGCCTTTTCATTGCCAAGCCCTCTCTTCCTCTGCCTCTTACTCTTCCTCGTCCTCTGCCTCCCCTGCCTCGACCTGGGTCTGGGAGAGATTCTGGTGTTGCGGGCTGGGATGCTATATTTTCCTCCTCCCCTAGATTTCCTTTTGCTTTGTCTCGCAGGGCCTTTCTAGTCTTCTGCTGAGCCTTATATAAGGGATTGACAAAAAGAGACAAGTTTTAACATACAAGCCATATTAAATAATCGCTTTCAAGGCAAGGTTTGGGTCATCCGCGTCCGCTTTCTCCACCTCCTTTTTCACTTTGACTACAACATCCTTTGGGAGGTCAGGAACGGGAGCTTATTCATCCTGACCATATATATATATATTACATATGTATATATAGTGCATGGATAATATGCGCATATAAACTGACTTCAGAATTTCTAATACAATCCTTGAAAGTTCCTTTATTATTAATATCATCGCATTCGATATCTTGCCCGTATTCTTCTGGGTTCATTTCTTCGTCTTCCTCCCGGGGTTGCTCTTCTTCTCCTCCCTCTTGTCCATGCTCTTGCGCATCGACTGCCTCAGTTGTTCCCGGTGTCTCCTGCCATGCAGAAGAAGCTGAAATCTACGAGCGGCGGCAGCAGCAACAGCAGGAACAACAAACAGAACACAGAGCCCTTGAGCACAAATCCTGAAATACCCCCAGCCCCTGAGCATAAACCTCAAAGCCGGATCTAGTAATAATATAGTATGATGCAATATAATATATTGGATTTTTATTCATCTTGCCTCAATCCCATTCCTCCGCCTACTAAACATAACCGTATATACTCTAATCCCTAAAACCCTCTAATCCCTAAACCCTAAGCCTAGACACGGTATATGAGACCGAGGGTTCTATTTCGGTTCATTATCTGGAGATAAGGAATCTGCATGGACAATTTGAGCTTTGTGATGATATTTTACACGAAAAATACTATCAACTTATGCGATGCAGAATTGGGGATTCGGACTCATGAACAAAACCGTCCTTCGAACTCTTTGCTGATTCAGCCGCGAGATCCTACAAGAAGATTATTATTGAGAACAAGCACTTGACGCATGTTGTGCTAGTTGCATGAGCGAAAATATTGGCTCCTCCTTCCGCTGCTGAATGATTGCCTTCAGCATCTGCATCTTCTCATGGCTCGGCCTGTCAAATTATTGAAAAACAACGTGTAAGCTAAATACTGGCAATCCAATAACAAGGTTTTGGAATTTTTAGACCTGGATTTCGGATTCCGGTTCGTCCTATCGTTGGCCTACGAAACAAACGAACACTGAAGCTTGCTGCAATTTCGGGCCGCAATCCTGAGTATCATGTATGCACGGAAATCGAAAGATATAAGAGAAGATATAAGAGCAACGCAACGAGATCGTGCCTCGAGTTCGCTCTTGCGCTTCACTGGCATGAGGCGATATTCTTCGTTGGCCTACAAAATCGTCGTTTGCAGACAAGAATGCAAATAAACGACAAATATAAATTGAATAATAATTGCAGGCCTCCACTTCTTTTTTAGTGGGCAAGTCACCCACAAACGTTGCGCAGTAGTTCAGGACAAAAGTGAATGCCGGCTCTGCCACAAGCAAGAAGCATATATGCAGCTGCTGCAATGAGCCTGGAAAATTCTTGATTGAGGCATGCGCAAGCTCTTCGGAGATATACTTGGCCGCAGGGTCGTGATCGAAAAAAAGGAAAAGGTAGTCGTCCTGCAAAAAGCAATCAATTCAGAAACGCATGAGGCGAAATTCATTAGAATGAATGGCTATGAAATCGCAAATCTCGTCCACTCCTTTTGATTTGCAATATTTCTTGGAAATCTTGATTCGCTCATTCGCAAACTCGGTGGTCAGCATGTCCCTGTAAAATTCCTGGCGCAGATCACTGTACGAAAGTTCCACAAACAGAATCGTTCAGCTTGAAATAAACCCTTCTCCTTCAGAAGCTTCAGCCGCATCGGATTCGGCTTGGAGTCCGGCATCGCTACAAGCAAGGCGAAACAAACAGTCAAGCCTTCGCAGGTAATGTCCAACAACGGGCCTCTATTCCGTTTTCATTTTCGGGAATTATTTCCTAAGGGGTCACCCTGCCCCATGGAAGGCATGGAACTGCTATTGGTATCTATCTATTTAGCCGCATGCATATTAAAATTTACTGAAGAATGGAACCTTCAGGACGAGCAAGGGTGATGGCGCATGCGCAAATGCAAATAACTAAGTGCGACTGATCTCAATATCTCTCAACGCCTTGTCCATGAAATAGCGAAGACCAGACACCTCAGGCTAAAATATGATTAGCGCCAGGAATGAAACATCGCATTCAAGAGTTTCCAAGCTGCTGACTTCCGGAATTTCCGAAATCAGGAAGGGAAAATCGCGACATTCATCGAGCCTTACAAGGGGAGGATCCCAAATAGCAGAATTTCCTGAAGAATAATCTCCGATAATTCTGCTCATCTTTGTAGCTGAGCCTCCAATTGGGAGGGCCGAAGCCAGGCGGAACATGTAGAGGAACAGCACATAACCCAAGGGATGAAGAGAAATATTAATAGTTTGATAGGATTTAGAAGGTGCCCAAAATTTTTCAATAACGTTAGCACATAAGCGTTTGCCTTACCTGAACAATATATCATGCCATCATCTTGCGCATTGGTAGAGCCATGCTGGGATACCCTCAAAAGACCAAGCCACGTGAGAAACGGCTGGTTTTAAGACCCACCCAGGAAACGGAGTATTGGACGTGTAGGGTATATTAGAATAGATATTATGATGTGGTATGTATATTTTTCTTACGAATAGCGTCTCTCATATGAAAAAATATCTTGAAAAATATGTTATATAATTTATGTTTTTTATTGTTGATTTCAATTTGGGAGAAATTTTCATTTCTTGATTTTCTATGATATTAATATAAATATATCTCAAAATTATGGCGAAGGTACGTGCGATTATCTCGATTATATGGGTATATCTCTAATTTTTTCTTATAGGTTTGCTAGGGAATCTAAAATCTCGGAGATTTTATTATCTTTCAGAAAAATGAGAGGCTCTGGGGGGCGAATGGAGATTTTGGGTCGCGCGGTCGTTTCGTTCGAACGATTTTCCGCGTGATTTAGTTCTCTTTTTAATTATCTACGAGGCTGTTCGGCGGAATGCGGCGACCTAAGACAATCGCATTTGTCATACGCTCCCCCTGATCCGCCCCGTAATAATTAATCTTAAAGAGATAAATAATGAATCGGAAATTCTGGGCTGGAGATTATGAGCTATAGGAATAAGATTCTCCCGAGATTTCGAATTATTTCTATTTCTTTGGATTGCTGCAGCCGTTCCGTCTTTCCCCCGCCCCCCCTCCCTCCCCTTGGAGCGGGCTTCGGGTTGATCGGCGGAATATATAGATCCAGGACGGAGAATCTAAATCTTTCAGAATTTATAGATAGGCCGCGTTTATCTACGGGCATTATGCGCTCCTCCGATCCGGCGCGTAATAGTTAGTCTAAGAGTGGAAAATTCGGAGCGGAGATTTTAGACCGTATACTTAAGATTCTCCCGAGATTTCTAATCATTTCTTTCTCTTTGGCTATTTGCGCAACGGCTCGGCGGAATATATAGATCCGAATTAGGGAGCGAAAATCTTTCAGGATCTATAGATTAATCGTTTTCTTGAAATCTTCATCCTAAATCTCAAATCTTTAAATTTCTCAGCAAAAATCAAAAGATGCGGCTACCTTCAAGATTTCGATGAACCTGATGCCGCAGAAGGCACCGTTCGCGAGGGGGAAGCCGGCTTGGAATAACGAAATTTATATAAATCATTGGGATTAATGACGAGCTGGCATCTCTTGGGCAAGCTTGACGAACTTCAGAAGAGTGATCAGCGACAAAAAAAATATCCGCGATTAATAAGAATATCTCCTATTATATTAGGTTCCTATAGAATATTCTGATGATATTCTCCCGCAAGATCAGGAACTAATTTGCTGCATGAAATATCAAAAGAATAGAGGCTCCAGCTCTGTCAAAATAGGGAAGTAGAGCCACGTCACGATTCGGGTTTCGAATTGAAATTAGAATTTCATGAGTCCGTAGAGGATATGCGTATCTCTATGCGTGGAATATGCGGATTGCATCAGATTGCCTAGGAAAAAATCCTCATATTCTGAGACGTCTCTCCAAATCCTTGGACTCCAATCTCTCTAAACCCGCCCCTCCAGCAACGCCTCGAGATGGGCGCCTGCTTCTTGGAAGAATAACTTGACAGATATGACAATGCCTCCAAGTACGCAATTCCCTCAATTGCTGCTAGCCTGATCGCCCTCAACTTCAAAGTACCAACGCATGCTCAGGATGCGGGATGTCAAGTTGCGAGGAAATAGGATTTGGAGTTCCACGCCTTATTTTCTTCCATATTCGATAGCTTGTCGTTACGCGTCACTCGAACGATGCTGTTCCGTTGCTGTAAGCAGCGGGGCCATTCTAGTATATAATATCTGCAATATGGAGATTGAGAGATTTAATTCAAGTTTTTCTCTCGAAAGAATAGATATGGTATCTTATTATGATTATAATTCTATATTGTACGGGTAGTCATTATTTGATGAAAATTCTTTGTATATTATAATTTCATTATTGATTTTCAAGATTCATCTCGGACGATCTATTTATTTCCTATTTATTAACCGATCAGGAAATGATAAATTTTCATTCATTTATATTGACAGCAATTAAACAAATATATATATATATATATTAATATCTTCATGGAGAATTTCTGGAATAGAATGATAATATTTATCTTTATATCGAATTCTATGCAAGGCATATCTATGAGAGACTATCATGTTCTTATATATAACTTGAGAAAGTCATCATGATCAACCATCGTCAATCAGATAGGAAATAGAAAATATATGAATTGTAGATAATGAAAAAATATCAAAAAATCGATAATGATTTTATGATTGAGAAACATTCTCGTTATTCCGAAGAAAATATAGAAGACGAAAATATATGAAGACATATTAATTGGAAGAAATGATATGATATATTAGAAAAATGTGATTCTTTATGATTCTGCATATGATATTGATTAAAAAATAAATACGTTCAGAGGAGGAGACGTTCTATTTCTTGATTATGAGATTTTTCATATTTCATTCAAGATATTCTAGTTGATGGCGAGTATATCTTCGGTAATTTGATATAGATTTCTCAATGTAGAAATTTGAGAAAAGGAATTTAAGAAATAGAATAAAAGACATATTTCTCATTAAGAAATAGAATATTTCTGATAATTCTATTACTAAATAGAAGATAAATAGTATTTCTTATCAAGATTGAAATATGATAAAACGATGAGAATATGAAATTCAATAATTTCTTAAATTTAAGAATTTGAATCTATCAATTTCTTAGCTTTAAGAATTTTTAGAAATCTATTCATTATATCAATTTGGAGGAAAATTAGATTGTAATTCTTCATATATTTCTCATCATTCCTATAAGGTTAATTTCAAGCTAAAATGGGAAATTTCAGAAACGATTAAATTGATTCCCTCAAATTCAAAATATCCTCGATTTCTTAATTTCTATTCGCCCTATAATTCGAATTAAAAGTGTTGAGAGATTCTATTTCTTTTTTGGATGATTTATCTTTGAATATTATTCTTGGGATCTATCAAGAAAATGAGATTTAAAATTCTCGGAGATTTCTGGATTCGAGATATTTTTGATAGTGCGTTGCTTCTAGTCTTTTTATCACTCCATTTTCCAACTTTTATATATCTGAATGATTGATCGGGAATTTCTATAGAATATATTCTCCGTTCTTAGACCTTATCTGAATTCTCGAAGATTGTATTCTTCTATTAAGGTCGTATCGATTTCTGATGAGTTCGTTTAGAAATCGAAATGATAATAAATTTGGGTGTCAATTTGTCATTCTTTCTGTATTTCGGACCGTCGTTCTTCTGATCTATCTATCTTAACCTATGATCTATGAATATATCAAAAATTGTTTAGCATCTTTTCTATTTATCTATCTTCTGTTGAATCTATTGGTCGCTCATTTTATTATGATACTATTCTCTGAAATCTGATTATCTATTTGTGGATCTTTCAATCTTTCGATGGATTTATCTATCGTGAATATATTGGAATGAATCTTAGCGATTTCATGATCTGAAATGCATTCATCTTTCTGTTCGCCGATGTATTGAGAATATTATTTCATTCAATCTATCTCATATCTATAGATTATAATATATCGATCTATCAAGAAAGGCGATATATCTATGATTTTCTGAAATATCATAAGAGAATTATTTTTCGGAATTGAATTATAAGATATATTTTCGACGAAATTCTTAAATTTGAGAGAAAATGATTGCAATAGGAGGAGGAAGATATATTATTTATATCAGATATATGATTATTTGATTCATCCTATTATTGAATATATTCTAATATGATATATATATACCTTTAAATTCTAGTTTCTCATAATGAAATTAGATAAATATTCTTGGTGTTAAGATATCCTAAATAAATAAATAATCATATGATAATATATCAAGATATATATGAAATTTTCGAATGATAAAATTTTGAAATAGGTTATATATTAGAAAGATTACGAAATTTCTTTCATTGATCTTCATATTATATGAGATTTGAGATTAAGAAATTCTTAATAATATTCATGAATCAATTTTCTCGTTCATATAATATTTTCGATAATTGACATAACGATATCTCTATTTCATTATAATATTGGATTATCTCAAATAAGAAACCATATCTCATCAGTAATTAGATTAGATATCGTTGATATATTTATCTAAATAATAGAAATTAGATCTAGACGAATTCGGAATTTTTTCTATAAAATCGAATCTAAAATCTATATGATTTTGTTCTGGAATCGAATCGCCTCGAATCTGGTGATAAGAATTCAAAAATCTAAGATCAGATCGATGAAAGATATATCTCTGAATCCAAATTTTTTGATCTAAATCCTCTCATTAAGAAAATGAATTCTATAGGAATAATTCCGGAAATATTGGAAATTGGAGGATGGGGCATGATTTCTGGACGCGACAGCTTCCCTGCGCCGCTTGAATTTGGAACATTTTGATTTGATGAGGTGGTTTGGTTGTAGATTGGAGCGTCATGGACGAATTCCTTTCCGGGGCGGAGGAATGAGAGATACGAAGGGAAGAGATAGAGGTTTGATGATTGTAGACGTTTAGGAGATAATATTTTCAGTATTATGCAGATAATAAATATATAGAATCTTATTATTCGAGAATTTCTCTCTCGGATTCTTATCATCTATCGATATAGATTTGAAATCCGATATTTTCAGATTAAATACATTATTTTTCTATTGATATTATTTGCGCAATTACGTATTTGATATTCGAGAGCTTTATCTATCGATAAGAATTTGGGAAAATTGGTGATTCTATAATTTCGAGATTGATGACGATTTCTGATGAGGGTTCCATATATATTAGAATATCTATCTTCTTAGATCATATGATATTTCGAAGAAATTGATGGGATTCCTTTTCTATAAATATCGAAATTAGAAGTCCGTATCTCAAGGAATTTATGAAGAGATATATTTTTCAAGGAATATTGAATATAGAATATATTAGATATAGATTTTCATTATTTTGATCATGAGATCCGATAATATTATAGATATGAACGATAATCACGTCGATATTCTGAATATTTCTATAATAGAAATTCTATTATCTGCCTTTCGATTTTCTAATCATATTTCTATTCCTTATTATTTCTTTCTTTATCATTGGGAATCCAGAAATTAGTATTCAATAACCAATATGATCTATTTAGATCTCATTTCCGAGATTATAGAGATTATTATATAATCTCGTATTTGAAAGACGATTCGATGATTTTTCGAGCTATTCAGATAATTTGAATCAAAATAATCAGAAATAATAGATCTATTTTATTGAAAATCTAATGATGAACTATTTCAGAAAAGATAATCTTCAAATATTCAAATATTCAGAAAGATTTTTGAATTGACCCGCTGCCTACAACAACAGAAAATATTTCTTTGATCAAATCTATAATAGAATATCCGATGACCAATCAATATATAAGCTCGCACGTGAAACTCGATGAACTATCAAGATTTGAAGATCGCATATGATATATAGATTCTGAAAGATTTTAGATCTCCGCCCCAGAACTTGATATTCCACCGAACCGCCGCGCAGACAACCAAAGAGAGAG
>CAJNIZ010043910.1:3613-23445 GCA_905231905.1 Symbiodinium pilosum
TAGGGTTTTAGGTTTAAGGGTTAAGGGTTTAGGGTTAAGGGTTAAGGGTTTAGGGTTTAGGGTTTCTGGTTGCAGACGGGAAGATAGATTTGTAGGGTGTAGGGTGATCATGGAGAATGGACAGAACATGGAAACTAGGGTTATACAGGGTACGTGCAGAGTGTGGGGGTTGATTGATCGAAAGGTTCTCTGGGGAGTGTGATTTCATTCCAAAAGTGTCCTTTTGGAACAGGAAGTTTGATCAATTACCATTCGCGGCTTCATGTTTACCCTAAACCCTGAACCCTAAGCCCTAAACCCCTGTCTGTTTGGGATTTAGGCAAAGATGTGGCCATTGCGCTGGGTCCAATGTTGAATGTGAGCCGCAGCAGCGCCTGAGCGTCCAAGAAAACACATCCAACTACGTGCCAATTGCGAACCCTAATGAAGACCCGTGATTAATAGACCAACTCCCCTTGATAGGGATTATAATAGGATCCGAATATTAAGGCCTGTAAAGGGAGGCCCTAAACCTTAAATCAATCATGAGCGAAGTCAAGAGTTGTCATTTAAACCGAGGAACATTGTAATTATGTTCTCCAGCTGAAATCTCCTAAAACTGGCTTGGGGTGTCAGTGACCAGGGGTGCTGTTGACAAGCTACTTTTCTATCTCGGCTTCGGAGTTAAGAAGAAATTCCCCACATTTGTTGGAGTCCGCGAGCTTCATGGATGCTCTGCTGTGCTAGCACCCATCGCATGGAGACTGTCCGACCCGGCAATGACCCCACCCAAGGCACCATGACAGTGATTTGCGGAATTCTACTTCCGGAGACCCGCACCAGTATGAGCCATCATGATCATCCCAATGAGATGTTGACTCCGTGAAAACGGCAAATGGCCAGCGTGAATCATACCATTGAATTAGCCCAAACAATCCAAATTGCCTAGCATGGATATTCCCAGACTTGGGGGGCCAACATGGGTATCATAATCCTTTATTATACTCAAAACCGTCAGTCAACCCTAGGAGAGCCTGCAGCACTGCAGGAACAGTCTGCAAACCCGTGGACATGATGCCCTCTGTCATCATTGCTGATGGGCGGGGGATGCAAATTGTCCAAGCCCAAACCACTAAACCCTGCAATTCCCTACTGGGGAATTAGATGGAAAAGAACATGTGAGCTATAGTCTAAACTCCTAGTATCCCCCTTACTAGACCCTATAGTAGTCCCCTATATAATCAGCTATATAACCCCCCTTTAAGGAGTTTAGACTATAGTTCATGTGGAAGCTTGGGCATTCGGAATATTGCCTGCCGCAGATCCCACCCTAAACCCTGGACCTTCTCCCTGAAGGGAAAGCCAAGCTTTGCACAGAGTTGCACCTCAACAACGGAGAATCAAACAGAAAAGAAGCTAGAAAATCACATGGAAACTGGCCTGCGCAATCTCTTTGAAAGATTCAGAGGGGGTTATTGTCCGGTAATGGGGAGTAAGGTGGAAAAGAAGAGAGAGAACATGAGATGGGGGTTAAATACCTTACTTCTGGTTAGCAGGGGATGAAGGAATGGAAAAGACACCGGAAACAGCTCTGCGCGGGTGCTGTATAGGGACTACTATGAGGATCCAGTACTTTATACTTGCCTGTGTGCCCTAGCAACTCAACGCGCTAGCCTCTATACCCTCAAGGCGTCGTCTAAATTTCAGGCGGGTAAATCCCCCCCTAGAAACCTTACATAAGTCTTAGGTCACGGTCCCTGAATTCAAACGACACCGCCCCACTTGGAAATCCCTTTGGTTCGGCAGCAGCGATAAGCTGCCCCCCTGCGAGGAATTACGCATCAATGGCCGCAACTCAACTGCTCTGACTTTTCTGTGCAGGGCCAAAAGGATATGGTAGTCTCCCAAAATAAGGGCACCCCAATAAAGACCCCAAAGTAGTATAATCGTTGTTATAGGGACCCCAAAAAGGTACCCCTAATTTTGGGAAACCCCCATATATGGGGGGGATTACGCTACACACGATCTTCTCGAGGATTTGCTTCTAGTGTGGTAGCTACCCTGAGCCTCAAACCCTAAACCCTATGGGTTTACGGTTAAACCGGTAGGAACTAGCAGTTCTTGGGGCTGTCATCAGAATGTCTGTTTGGATTGCAGCCCTTTTAGGCTAGGTGGAGGCCCCAGAAGCAGCAGCTGATCCTGACAACTCCTTACAAGGTTTTTTTTCAAGAGGATTATGTGATCCCTTTTATTTAGAGGTTTGGGTTTTAGGGGGGCTTTGAGCTGCCCCTGCGCCCGAAGCAGAATTGAAGAGGGGTTGTTTACAGGCTGCCCTGTTTGATGTCACAGAGCTCACTGAGTTAGGTCTTCAAATTGCTTTAGGGGTCAGGGTTCAAGAACAACCTGGACCTCAGCTATTCTCTCATGTGAGCTACGGACTACATTTAGGTTGGGGGGGACCTATAGGGGAGCACATATGGCTTTGGCGGGACCTATTAAGGAATATACCACAAATTAGCCCAGAGCTGATGTATACTCGACCCCAGCCTCTGGGGGAGTAAATGCGTCAAGGGTTTAGGGCTTTCAAACCCGACCAAATCGTTTACCAACGAGATCTGTGCTCATCCGCCTAGGGTCAATATCACTTAGCCCGTGCTGACCTTCGTTTCGGATTTTTCTTCGGGGCAGCTTTTCTTTTGTGTGGAGTGAAAGCTTAGCCCTAATCCCTAAGTCCTAAACTCGACCTTGCATCCCGGACCGTAAACGCTGAACCGTGAAACACGCCTAGACAAAACCCCGCACCTAAACCACCAACCCCCCCCCCCCAAACCCTAAACCCCCGACCGTTTAAATCCTAAAATTTTTAAACCCTCAAACCCTTGAACCCTCAAACCCCGACCCTAACGGTGGACCCTTGGCTCCTTAAGACCAAGCTCTTGCTGAGGATCTGCCTTCCTGTTTGGAGGGGTTGGTTCAGGCCCTCCTTGCACAAGGCACAGGTGGAGATTTTCAGAAGTTGGGGGGGGGGGTACCATTTTGGGGGTCCCCGTAATAGGGGCTATAGTATATTGGGGTTCCCTATTTAGGGAAACTACCAGGGCTATTCCGCCAAATCGCGGCTTTGGGGTTTAGGGTTTAGGGTGAAAGGTGTTTCAAGAATTTCGGGTTTACGATTTAAGGTTTAGGGGTGAGAGTTGCGGGGAGTGGGGAGGGAGTGTAGGTATAATATCATTGAGGTGTATAGAAAGCTTATGTGTGGATGGTTGTGGGCATTTACTCCCCTAAACGCTTCCTGCCCCATCCCATCTTAAGCGCCAGTAGGTACAAGGAGTTTTCATGACGCTGGCAAGCGAGATGAAACACAATCCTGGATGAGGGGATTCCAAAACGGTGATCGTTGTTTTGGGGGGTCCTCGTGATAGACTATGCTGCGTCTAGAGGTACATCAAAGGACCCCGCCCTTCTGGCCGGGGAGGGCAACCATGTCTCACAAACATGGACCGTTTTGAGAGAGCCCCGCATGCGCCAAAAACACATGTTGGTTTGGAGTCACGGTCAAGAGTGTTAGACTAATTTTCTTCAGGAATAGATTGCGACGATAGCAGGGTGCCATGATTAAGGCCCTATGGGCAAGTAGAACTCAATCATATTGGTCATTTGATTAGACTCATGTTAACGGACTTAGGGGCCTTTTAATGGGGCTTTAGACAGTTGAATTGAGGTTGTAATGTTCGTAATGACACATTTCCTCCTAGCAAGCGTAAGTCAGCAGAGACGCCAGGCACCATGGGACAAAATCTTGCATTCAGAAATGCAAGTTGCAGTATCAAGACAAACGGGGCTCCCTGTACAGCCCTTTTACATTTAAAATGTTGGGTTCGGAATGCCGGGTGCAGGGGCTTCTGTACGTTTCCTATTCAGGTCTCTAGCTGGGCGAGGTAAACGCTAGATTCTATCTACTGTAGAAGCTTAAATAATTGCCAATATTCTCCCTTTGCACTCCCTATATAATCACAATTTAACCCCTCGTACTCCAGACCGCGTTGCGTCTTCCGGGCGTTGTTAAAGGGATTTAGACTTGGGCCTCTGAGTCACCTTAGCTATAGCCTAAACTCCTCAGAGGGTGTTATGGGGGATTATATAGGTTTTAGGGTCTAGGGTCTAAACTCCTTAAAGGGGGATTCTATAGGGGACGGTACAGGGGACTACTATAGAGGTGATTACGGAGGATACTAGGAGTTGAGACTGTGGCTCATTTGATTGTCACTCTTTTTGGTGCCGGGTGGGGGGGAGTTGTTCGAGTGTATGGCCCTAAGCCCTCCACCCCTTCTGCCAATAATCTTTGTACTTCAAGCCCTGAAGCGAACAAACTAGACTTCAATCCCTAAACCGCAGCGCCGAAACCCTACAATCCCCAAACCCTGAACACTAAGCCTATACCTGCATCTCTTAGCCAGCCACCCCCCACAACAATAATATGCAGGTGGAGATTGCAAAGCTGATCTCTTATCCAGCCGCACCTTTGAACAAGGCCAGCGGTCCTGGAATCAGTGGAAAAAGTTGCCCTGCAAGGGTTTTCGATTTGAGGGTTGGGGCTCGAAGCTCACGGGCTGAGGGTTCAAGCTTGTGGCAGCGATGTCTAAATTCATGTAATTTGGCGTTTCAGGTTTTGGGTCCATTTAGCAAGGCACAGTCTGCAATCCCGACACCTCAAACCCCATTCTGAGAGTTGTTCAATTTGCTAGTTTCTGCGCTTTGAGGTTGAGGGTTCAGAGTTCCTATTAAAGACCCTGCGTAACATATTAAGATATCGTTTTGCCAGGGACTACCAAAAGGGCCCCTTATTTCTGGGAAATCCCCATCTCTTTAAGTCTTTGTCAACCCTACACCCTAAACCCTTAACCCTAAACCCTACACCCTGAACCCTAAACCCTCAACCCCTTGGGTCTCCAAAAGCCCTGCGTCAGCCAGCCCTCCATGCACTGTATCGAGGAGCTATGTTCCGCTTGTTTAGAGTGTAGGGTTGTGGGCTTAGGGTTTAGGATTTAGGGTTTAGGGTTTAGGGTTCAGACTTTAGGGTTGAGGGCTTAGGGTTTAGGGTTTAGGGTTGAGGGCTTAGGGTTGAGGTTGGGTACTGCCCCCACCCAGTAACAGTCCATATTAGGGCTCCTATTCAGGGGGGCCAGTACTCAAGGTTGAGGGTTTAGAGTTGAGGGTTTAGGGTTCAGGGATTAGGGATAGCGCTAAAGCAGGGATGCTCAAGCCACAGATTCGCTTCGAGTGCATTGTGCTGTGCTTGGCCGTTGTTGGCTATTTCATACATGCCGTTAGAGGCGGCCAAACCACATAGATCTATTCCCTCTTGGGGCTTAGGACCTTGACTCGATTAGCTCCCTAAATCCTAAAGCCAAGCCCTAAACCCGAAGCACCGTTCTGCCTTCCTGCTTGGAGCGGCCGTTGATCGTGCCATCTGATATGGGGGAAGATTGGGGTCCCCCCATTTAAGGTAAACTACCATATCAGGGGATCATCCGATTGTCTGGTAATTCTTTCCTAGCATCCACCTCAACAGTAGTATTTTATTTGGGGATACTATCCTCCTTTTGGGGTATAGTATTCTATATAAGGAATATTATCTTACTAGGTTCAACCACCAAAAAACGCTACTCTCAAGATCTTGAAAACAAACAGGCAGGGGCGGGGTACGTCTGTAAGCCCCCAATATCTTTATCAATCCTTCGTGAACCCTCCAGAAGGTTCCTCCTTTACCTTTTAGAAATCTTCTGTAAAAGTTACGAACCCTATGTAATCCTTCTGTAAACCTCAATAAAAACTTGTCAGAAACTCTAGAAACCCTCTTTCTCCATAAGCCCTGTGTAGAATGTAGAAATCCTTTATAAACCCCTAGAAACCCCTCTAGAAACCCCTCGGGAAACCTCTGCAGAAGAATCCCTAATTATGCATGTTTCATAGTCCTCGTGGGACGTAACTTACAGTAGCGTTCACTGTTGACCTGCATCGTCTTGAAGCATGTATAATTTCCTGCTATAAAGCGCATGAACCCTTGTAAACCTTCTAGGAAGGGGTTGTTCCGAGCAACACCCAATTAGTCGCCTGTTTACATGCCAGGAGTATTTGTAAGGTCCATTTCGGAGTTCAATGTTCGCTTGCGGGAGGGTATGGGAGGGTTAAGTTATGTTTGTTTTCTACCTTCGTTGGGTCCCACTACTTGCTTTGGTTTCCGCAGACACCGTCTTGGCCACAAAGCAAGCTACTTGTTGACGTTCATGACCCCCAAACGGCCCTAAACCTAGAATGCAAGCTCCCTCTTCACGGCTCTACGATAGTACCTAGGTCGTGAAAGAGGGCTTGATGATTTGCTAGCGAGTCTTCTATGTACCTTCAAAATACCCGTTCTTTGGTCAATACAACTGATGTTGCTAGTTTACTTGTTTGGACATCTGACCTAGCAACACACGTGCTTAACCCCGCCCCGCGGCCATCCACTGGCATGTAGATAATGAGCAGTGGTGCAAAAGATAAACACATGTCATCGATCCTTAGGGGTTACAGGGCACTAGGCACGATTCTTCACACGGGTCAGAACGGTGAGCCAAAGCGGTGGCTGTGCAAAAACACAAAACATTTTGGTAATGGCAGTACGCCAGTCACAGGAAGAATGACAACAAGTCTCAAGTGTAGTGAAGAGTATATCATGTTCATGATGAGTTGTAGTTGTAGGAACAGGAAGAATGTCAATGAACATCATGGAATTGCGTGGAGTGTTGATTATATCACACCAGAAGTAGCCAGAAGAAGCCATTTATCTTTAGGTTTTTGCTCTCTCAAATCACGCTATTTGCGGGGACACGTTTCTGTGCATATTCTCAGTGTTCATCAGGCCCTTCCCATGACACTGAAACCCCACCCAACCTGCCATGAAACGCTAAACCTTAATCCTAAGCCCTAAATCCTAAACCCTGGGCTCCCAACCCTAAACCCTAAAACCCTAAACCCTCTCGAACTAGCAGTTCTGAATTTGTTTTGGTAGCCAGGGCTGGAAGATGCTGTTGCTCAGCTGACGACCCCGCAGCAGCTGCGAGGCCATCTGAACTGTCGCTAGGGGTTCTCTGGCTTTGGGTTTAGGGCTTAGGACTTATTAGGGTTTAGGGGGTTTTGGGTTTAGGATTTAGGGTTTAGGGGGTTTAGGGTTTAGGATTCAGGATTTAGGGTTGCTGTTAGGAGTTTAATTTCTGTTGCCATAATGCTCCGTGGCAGAAGGTTGAATTTTTTTTAGAGTGCTATCCAGACTTAAGTATAACTTGGGTTCATGATAGCCCCAGGGCTCCATCTACTTTGGGATGAAGATACAACCTCACAGTAAGGATACGCTCTATGTCCAAATCCACCCCAAACCCTAGACCCTTGAACCAACCCGAAACTAAGCCCTTGCTTGCTCCAGAGGGCCATTGACCCAGTTGTTTTTTTTTGCCATCCCTTCAACAGCGCAGCCTCGATGACCAGCAATCAGGTGAGTAGTATTTTGTTTGTGGATACTGTGGTGCACAATGTAGAGTAAGATTATATCCTCCTTCTGGGTATAGTATTACATATATACAGGATATAATCTTGCTTGGTTGAACCGCCGAAAACATTACTCATGTGTCCCAGGATTGTTCAAGTCCTTACAGTGTTGCTGCGAGATCTGTACGGGCACGGTTACTTTCAAAACCCAAAAGCCACAAACCTGTGAATCCCTAAAACTTCCAGCTGCTAAACCCCGAAGGAGGACTAATCCCTTCCCACAATAATGAGCCCCCCCACCCCCGAAACATTAAATCTCCCCAATAGAGTATCATTATGTAATGCGGAGATTTACATTCTCTGGCTGAACAGGTTACAACTAACACGCAACCTCCAGACCCTGAAATACGACACCCTCGTGGAAACAGGTAAATGGGAGCTGTTTCACGAAACCTCAAACCCTAGGCCCTGGATCCTAAACCATAAACCTTAAACTTAAAACCAGGTACATGGGAGCTCCTGCTGAAGCACTTGGCGCCACAGAAAGCCGGACGGGCTGGTCTTTTGATGTTTGACCTTTCAGGGTTGTACCGTTGATGTGACCTACTGACAATATCAGGCTTGCCAAGTGACCATAAAGGGTGGTTTAGCATAGTCCCTAAATGTGCTCCGTAAGAAGAACCCGTGTCCATGAACTACAGAAGGTTTTTTTGACTGTAGCTCAAGTGGAAACCCTGCATAACCTGACATAGCATGCTAGTCTGCCGTGGTTATCAAAGGGATACGCAGGGTCGCGGATCTTTTGAGTAGCTACTGTAGCATCATCCAAAAGGCGATGGGACACCCGACCAAGTTATCTATGGAGAGGGTTTATACGAGGTATTGCGGCAAACGTTCATTTGAGGTGCTTGCAGTGTACATAAGGTTCCCTGGGATAATGGGTCGGTGTATACGCGGGGTGGCCATGCCGGGCCCCATAAAAGCTATATGGGGAGTTAGGGGATGAGAGCTTAGGCCTTAGATAAAACGGGGGACATACCTGCAACAAGAGTAGGTCACAGCCTCTAACAGTGAGGACATCGTGGCGGCAGGTAGGGTTTAGGAGTCATGGTTTAAGATCTATCGTCCCCCTCAAGTAGATAGAATATGGCTTTGGGTATATCATAATAAGATCCCAATATACCCCATATTCTATCTACTTGAGGGGGACTATAACCCCTTAAACCCTAAAACCCTAAAACCCTAAAACCCTAAACCCTAAATACCCTATATTCTATCTACTTAAGGGGGACTAGAGTTCTTTCTGACTGAGGATGCGCAGGGCTTGTCCGGGAGTTTAAGACGCTGTGGGGTTTACAGTTTTTCGACTTTACTCCATACCATCTGCTTAACCCCACCCAAATCCTTAACCCTGAACCCTGAAACCAACATCCTAAACCCTTAATCCTAAACCCTTAATCCTAAACCCTGAACCCTATACCCTTAATCCTAAACCCTGGCTTAGCTTGGGCTATAGTCCTTAGATTGGCCCTACCTGCCTGCCCGAGGGTCCATCAACCCTGAGTCGGTCTAAAGCCCGGTCCATGTTTAGGGTTTAGGGTTTATGGTTAGGGTTTAGGGTAATTAGTCCCCGCATATTAATGATAAATACCACTCTTTGCCCTAATATTACACAAATCTTCCCTCAGAAGCGAACCCGAGATACTGTGCGCCATATTTAAGATTAGGGTTGGGGGGTACGGAATCTTAGTATGAGAGATTACAGTTTGTAATCCACTTGAACCTGTAGCTGTAACCCAACTGTACTGTCGTCTCCTTAGGATTTTTAACTTTCTATTATAGTATAACCCTAAACCCTAAACTGGTCAAAGGAGACTACAGTGTAAGCTTGTGTAGGTGACTTGGGACGTATGATTCGACCACAACGACCTTCCATACTTGAAGAAGTAAAGCAAAATACTGGCCCAAAGCGAAGCCAAGACGACCATTCGTTAGGGTTTAGGGTTTAGGGCCTACATACTGGTGAGGTCAAGGTAACGCTACAGGTTGTACCTAGCTTGAGACTCCGTGGTAGAAGCTGAGCTCCACAAGCCCGACACCCCGTTGAGAATTGGTTGTTGCTAGCAACCCAAAGTATTAATAAGAATTACTTTTTTGGCTTGTTTACAGGGTTTTTGAGCTTCGATTTTACGTACTTTTGAGGTCCAGGTAGCAGGCAATGAAAGGATACATAAGAAAATGGGAACTACTATGCAGGATTTAGAGTTCAGGGTCAAGTGCTCCTTAAACAGTACCTGCATTGTACGAGCGCAGGGTAAGTACCCTCCAGGAATTAAGGTTCCCGCAGCATATAAAGACAATCGGTGTTTCTTTAGGATGTAAGCAGCTCAAGTCTGGGGGCATACGCCTTTGTGGAGATTTGCTTCTAAACTTAGTCCACTGAGTCCGCTGTGTTCATTACAACTTACAAAGCCCAAGATTCACCCCTGCATTGCCACGGAAGCTGCACAATTTTGAGCACAAGCCTTTGAAAGCTTACTTTGGGGTACGGCTTCGTGATTTAGGATGCAGCTGGCCATCGAAACTGCAAAGCCTTTTTGGGGACTTAGGGTTTAGGGTGTAGGTCAATGAGATAATTCGAATCGTTCATTAACAATGGAGGTATTGCAAATTGTTTTAGCATCGACTGGGACGGCGAGGGTGGTGATACCCTTCTACCCTCAGTCCAAAGTAGACATGCTAAGTGGGGGTTTCCCAAATTTAGGGGTACCAATTTTGGGGGGGTGCCCACAATGAGGATTATAGTATATTGGAGTCTACATTGGGGTCCCCCTATTTAGGGGAACTACCAAATCTCATAAATCTACCAGCACATCCGTAGGTTGTTAGCATAATGGTCCCTCTTGGGCATCAATCGAAAAATCCGAATAACCGACGAAGAGCTTGGAGTTTGTTTGTTTATTTTCGGGCTCAGGACCCCTTAGAAAACCCTAACCCCCACGGTAGTCCTCAAACCCTAACCTTAAACCCTAAAGCCTGAACAGCCTGTACCCTAAAGTCCAAACCTAAGCCCTAGACCCCTAAACTATGTCGGCTTGCAAGCTCTACTGGTCGACATCCTGAGTTCCGATCTCTACACCTTGCAAGGTTTACCCTGCCCAAAGTATACTACTATAGTATATTGGGGTAATGGCATTATTGTATATTGGGGTAATATTGGGATAATGGAAAATAAAATGGAAACTACTCTATATATATATATATGAAGTGTGCTATCCGGGACACATGTGTGCTTCTTAGTTCTACGGAGCCTATAGGGTTGAAGGCTTAGGGATGAAGGTTCGGATTTAAGGCTTAGGGATGAATGTTTGGGTTTAAGGTTTAGGGTGTATAGGGTTCTGGGTTTAGGGTTTAGGGTTTAGGGTTCATGGATTAGGGTTTTGGGTTTAGGGTTTAGGGTTTAGGGTTCAGGGATTAGGGTTTGGGCTTTAGGGTTAGGTTGTAGGCTTAAGCGCTTGTGTAGGGTTCAAGCTTAAGATTTGACGGGCTTCCGTTGGGGTCTCCATGTTAGTTTAAGCCTCACCCTGAACTGAACCCCAAACCCTAAATCCTAAACCTCAGACTCTGAACCATGATCTCCTTGATTATTCATTGACCCTTCAAGCCCGAGACTGCAAGCCATAGAAGTCAGGCTGCTGTAAGAGCCCAAAGGCCCTAACCACGAACCTAAGCCCCAAAACCCTAAAACCCCCAGCACTCCTCATACAAATTCCCAAAAATCCCCACGAAGCAGGCAGAGGTTAGCAGCCCATTTGCAACTAAGGTCCCCTTTGCCCATGTCCTTCAAACCCTTAAACTCCTGAATCCCTAAACCCTACACCATCCTAAATGCTAAGCACCAAAGCACCGTTATATCCCTAAACCCAAAACCTTCCCAAATCCTAAGCCCTAAACCCTAAACCCTCATCGCTTCTCCATTCACCTTGAATCCTAAGCCCAAAACCATAAATCCTAATCCCTAGGCCCTTAATCCTAAACCCCAAAACTCAAAATCCTAAACCCAAAGAAACCGTAGGCGCCTGTGGAGTGGGCGTCAGCGCTCCTCGCGCGCGTAGCCGCGGGTCTTAGGCCAACAGAGTTGCCGGATGCTCAACCTACTGGTGCTTAAGGGAGGGGTTTAGGGTTTAGGGTTCAGGGTCTTACTGGTGCTTAAGCGGGACTCTTGCTGGTGCTGAACGGGGAGTGATTATAGGGTGTAGGGTTTAGGGCCTAGGGAAGTAGGGGGGTGAATATAGGTGCCATTTTAGGGGCATATCTGGGGATTGTATACCATAAGCACTAATACTTCAAGGGAAGTTAGGTCTACCTGGACCCCTCTTGGCGTTTAGGATTGAAGGCTTAGAGTTTAGGTCTTAGGGTTTAGAGTTTGGGGTTTAGGGCTACCTGAGCCCCCAAAAACATGCAGAAGAACGGCCGTAGGTGACTATTTTCTAAATCCTCTATAAACCTTCTACCCTATACAAACCCTATAAACCCTGTATAAACCTGTATAAACCCTATATAACCCCTATAAGCCTGATGGGACGTTTTTTGGCCGCTCTTGGAGGTTGGTGTTTAGACTGTTCCAACTTGGGGTTTATTTTTCGAGGACCTCAACCATAAACCCCTAAGCCGCTAAAAGTTTGCTTGTTGAAGCCCTCAACCCTAAACCCCTAAGCCCCTAAAACCTTAAATCCTAGGTCCTCACTTGGCAAGAGGCCACCATTTGGGAGACAAACGCCTAGATGCAATGCCTGAACGTAGTGGTTTAGGGGCTAGGGGGTAAGGATTTAGCGTCTAGGGGTTTCGGGTCTAGGGGTTCAGGATTTGGGGTCTGGCGGTTTAGGGTTTAGGGTCTAGGGGTTTAGGGTAGGGGGGTTTAACCTTTCTGTAGGGTATAGTCCGCCCTGAGTAGATAGAGTATAGGGTTTAGGGCATAGTCCTGCTTAAGTAGGTAGAGCATAGGGTTTTGGGATTAGGTTTGGGGTTTAGGGTGTAGTCCCGCCTTAGTAGATAGAACTGTCAATCATCCAACATCATAACAAGATCCCCATTTAAAGGGTGGCTATAGCCCTTAACCGGGCCAGCGGTAACTTGTCAAAGATGACTCTGGTGTAATCTTGTCACGTGCAAGCTTATTTCGCAACTTAACCTCTCCGTAACCGCAATTGTATGATGTAACTCCTAAACCCTAAACCGCGTACTCGCTGCACCTTCTAAGCCTGCGAGTGATCGTGCAAGTACCCTAAACCGAACATCCTAAAGCCCTACAGCCTCTAGCCCCAAGAAACCTCAAGCCCTTGACCCTTAACTCCCTAAACCCCAAAGCCCCTACATGCCTATAGACCCCATTAAATGGATAGAACATGGCTTTGGGTATATCATAATAAGATACCCATATACCGCATATTCTATCTACTTAAGGGGGACTACAACCCCTAAACCCTCAACCCTAAACCCTCAATCCTAAACCCTAAATCCTAAACCCTAAATCCTAAACTTAATTAACCCTGAATCCTAAACCCTAAATCCTAAACCCTAAATCCTAAACTTAACCCTGAATCCTAAACTCTAGATCCTGAACCCTAAACCCCTTAGACCACCGAAGGCACCCAAAGAGTTCCCAAGGCTGCTAGAGCCGCTCCAAGAGCTCTTCGAAACAACCTTTAGCTGCCTGGAAGGCGCCCTCGTTATATGAGCTACTATAGGGGTTTAGGGTTTAGGGTTTAGGAAGGTTACCCCCAACAATGGAGAATCAAATGGAAAGAAAATGGAAAATGAAATGGAAACTGGGATTATGTAGGGCTCTATAGGGATTATGAGCTATAGCCTAAACTCCTTCAAGGGGGTTGTATAGGGGACTACATAGGGGCTAGTATAGGGCTATTCATGGGGATACTAGGGGTTTAGACTATGGCTCATATAACTGGTTAGGGGTCTCGATTTCGGCTAAATCCTCTCTAGTGTGGATCCTTTTACAGTGGTTTCCTAGGGATACATTCGCACATGTCGTCTACAGGTTCAAGGTTAAGGGGGGCGGGCTTGAGGATCTTGTGGGATCAAGAAATCATGGCTCCTCGGTTGGGTTTAGGGTTTAGGGTTTAGGGTTTATGTTAAGTTGGATTGTTGATCAGTTCTACAACGGACAGAATCTTGGGAATTCCAGCATCCTCCCTTTTCATGAAGACCCTAGACCCAAACCCTAAACCCTACGCCGTAAATCATCAAGCCAAGGAATTCCCCATCAGACCTGCAAAGTGTTTCAGGATGAAGGCTTTTGGTCTACCAGGTCGTTCGTCGAGGTTTATGACCCCAAACCCCAATCCCCAAGCGCTAATCCAAACCCAAACCTCCGCCTGACACGATTGCTGGCTGCGCCAACGTGCCGACCGACCATTTTCCCTTTGCACAGTTCCAGCATAGGGAGCATGGCGACAGTGAAACACTCCCTAACCCAAGCCTGAAATCTCAAGCTTCATCCCAAAATCTGCGATTTCCGGTTTCGACTTTTGAGTTCCAAAGGGGTGGCTCTGGAGCCAGCACGGGATGCAAGAGCTGGGCAAGTCTCTCACCGTTGGCCCTCGGCACTACTCATCAAGGTTTAGGGCCAAGGTTTCCCCTGCTCAATAGTAGCGTTTGGGGCTTAAAGCTTGTAGCCCCACCCTCTACATCCTCATGTCGCATATTCCGATATCCCCCAAGCGATCCCAAGCATCAAGGCAGACATTATGGAGGTGGACAGGTAGTGTTTGCGCACGCAGCATTGGGACCTGTTCAGTTTAATTTGCATGGAGCAGGTTGCATCAAGTCCTACAAGCTTTGCATCGAAACACCCCAAACCCTAAACCCTAAACCAAAACCTGCACTCCAGGTAGTAAAGCGCTGGAGGTGGGCCCACGTAGAATCAGAGCTTAACAAGGGGTCCAGATAAACGCATGCTTGGGCGCGTACCTCAAACACAACGCAAAGCAACCCAACCATACCATAAGACCCATCCATAGCCCACAAAAAGGTCGATCCCTAGACCTAGACACCTTAAAAAACCCTATAGGGTTTAGGGTTTAGGGTGTAAATCCTAAATCCTAAATAACAGTTGCCGTGTCATCTTCCATTGTCTTCTCCATATGACTCTCCATTCTTCCATAATCAAGTCTTCACCGCCCAACCTGCAAATATCCAAGATAGGTCCGTGCGACCCAAACACGAAAACCTGAACCCTAAACCCTAAGCCCTAGACCCTGAACTCAATTGAGGCCCCCAACAAATAACTTGTTCAGGCAGGCCCCTTTTGAACCAAACGCTCAATCCACACCCGAGATTTTGGCTGCCGACAGAGCTGCGCTAAAAGAATTTCTGTGGCTTTCATAAATTGGTGTTTCTCAAGAATTTGCATCTGCAGCAGCAAGATCCAAACCCAGCACAATAGTCAGAAAGTTGCGGCGTAGAAGGTAGAAACCCTATGCCCCAAAACCCTAAACCCTAGCTTAAATCCTGAAGTCTAAACCCTAAACCGCGTTACGGTAGGCTTCGACCCTCTCCCTAGCGGCTTACATAGCCTGCTGCTCTCGATGTGTCTTGGCTTTTTGACAAAAAACATAATCACCATCATAGTAATTTCCATTTTGTCCATCATCCCTATGTAACCCCAACCCTAAACCCTAAACCCTAAATTCCTAAAAAAAAACTATAAAACCCTAAACCCCCATGCAACCCCTATAAAACCTTATAGTACCTTAAACCCCAAACCCTAAACCCTAAACGCAATATTACCCCTACATAATGCTTTGAATGAAATGAAAGCACTTTGCAGCATGTTCAGGCTTCTCGTGGATGTACGGTTGTAGGCTTTTGGGGTTTGGGATTTTGGCTTAGGGTTTTGGATTGAGGGTTTAGGGTTTAGGATTCAGGGTTAGGGTTTAGGGTTGCGGGCTTTGGGTTGTAGGCTTCTTCGAAGTTCAGGGTCAGGCGCTTGGGGCCTTAGGCTCGAGTTTAGTTTCAAGCTTGTGGACGTCGATGGGCAGAGTGATGGTTGCTGAGGCTGGAGGATCCCCCGTAAACCCTGAACCCTAAGCCCCAAAATCCTAAACCCTAAACCCCAAGACCCTCAGCCCTAAACCCTAAACCCCCAAACCTAACCCCTCAACCTTGGGTCCTGCCCCCATCCATTAACAGTCTATAATAGGGGCATATTAAGGCTCTATATAGTTATGTTAGAAATATTATCCTTCTGTTAATGAGTGGGGGCGTGATGCATGTTATCTTCTAGACTGTAGAATTCTCGGTATCCAAATAGCCCAATGTAGGCAGTATTTACAGACTTTAGGGCCCAATGTAGGTCTTATTCGTATACTTGGATCCGTAGGGGAAGCCTGAATAGTCTCCCGGCACTTAGCAAGAAGGCTTTGGGCCAATGGGTTACAAGGACAGGTTTTAGTGGGGACTGCTGTCGGATCCATTGCTCCATGCTCGGTTAATGAAAGTCACGAGCATTCTTTCCCGTGTGATCACGTATAGTCAAGTCATTCTTGGAGTTCTTAGTGTATGACTCATAGGTTCCGCTACTACCCTCCTCTATACTACCCACCCTGGGTTCCCCCCGTAGTTGAGGTTGTTTACGGATTTACGGATAAGTAGCCCCAATAAAGGTTGATTTTCAGGGAACCGAGGTGCGGGATAGTATACGGGGCGGGGGTAGTAGGATAGGGATCCCAGAAATGACGTACTTCAACTTGTTCCAGTCTTTTCCGTCCCAAGAACATCAGACAAAGTGCCCAACTAACTCTCAACCGTGATTCCATCCCTAAACCCTAAACCCTAAAACCCCAAGGATCAAGCCCCGTTTCCAAGAAAAAAGAAAATGTCTGCCGAAAGAACCCATGGCACGCTCAAAGCTTCAGGCCCTAAAGCAGGCTGTTTAGGGTTTTGGGTTTAGGGTTCAGGGTTTAGGGTTTAGGGCCTCAAAGCTTATTCTAGTTACAGCCTACACATCCCAAACCTCGAGAGCTCACTGTTGGACATGCGACCTCCTAGCCTAAACCTTAGACCCCCTCACCTGGGGGTGGTTGTCAGAATTATGGTCCCTTTTTGGGTCCCCTAACGTATTAGGCCCCGTATTATAATAGGGACCCAAAAAGGGACCATAATTTTGACAATCCCCCACCTATGTAAATCCCAAATGCTGGACCATGAAGCTTAAACCCAAAAGGTAAAAGCTAGGCCTTTTGGCCCGAAGGTGCCATTTGGGCAGGAAAATTGCGGCTTTCGATTTACCGCCGCTGCCACTCGCCAACCGGGGGTTTAGGGGCTTATACTGGAGGGCTTAAACCCTAAACCCTAAACCGTGTAGTGGAGGGTTTAAGGCTTATAGGGCTGCAGGTTTAGGGTTTTTTGGCTGAGCGGCTCGTTGCAGTACATGGGGCGTGTAGGATTCACAGGCTTCTTAGGTTGATAGAGTATATTTCGGTTTATAGTGTTTGAGTTTATGCGGTTCATAAGGTCGTTTCGGGTGATGCGGCTGTTTTTGGGCCGTTATCTGGAGGTTGAGGTTACCACAACTCCGTACTCGATCAAGGGGTCTAGGGCCGAGGTTTTTAGTTGTCCAGGTTTTGCCGGGTTATTGAGGCTTCGGATTCTGGAGCTTAGAGATTGTTGGGCTCTGGGGTTCAGGGCCATGGAACCCTAAACCCTAGGTTCAGGGTTTAGGGTTTAAACCGTAATGTGATGTGATAACTGGGCGTTGAATCCTAGCCTCCTCCTGCTAGCCCTGTTCTGTCCATGATTTTACGTATGTAGTCAGTATATTGATATTATGGGGCGGTTCCGAAAAATAGGGGTACGTTCTTGGGGGTCCCTTCAAAAAGAATTATAGCATTTTGGGGTCCATATTGGGAAACTACCATATGGGGGTTGTTCTACAGGTTCGTGTAAAGGACGGACCATTGGGAATACACTTCCTTAAAGGGGGATCCTAACCTGAAAGGGACCTACCTTTTGGCCATTTTGGGGACAGGTGTTTTGAAGAACTACCATATCACCATATCAACATAGAAGAACCCTCAGGGTCCAAGAGGTACGTGGACCGCCAGGTGCTAAATGAAGATAAATGAAGACAGCCCATGGCTTGTCCTAGGAAGAGACAGGGAGGTCATAAGGGCATTAGATAATCATATAGGACCTATTGGGCTGATATAGGGGCTTGAGAGAGATAGAGAGAGAGTGAGTGAGTGAGTGAGTGAGTCAGTGAGATCCCAGACTTGCGACGGACAATTTCCACCACTTTCAAATTTGGTCGGTCATGAGATCTCGTTACATACTAGAAGTTTTAAGAGAAACTAGATGCACCCTGAAGGCCTGATTAAACCTTGAATACGTCAGGATGTCAGGATTGTCGCATTTTGGGGAAGCTGAGGTTTTGCACCTATCAGGCAGAGTTTAGATGTTCAGGGCCTAGACGTTTTAGAGTTGAGGGTTAAGGGTTTAGGCGATGCCCCAACAACTCTTCACGTAATCCAGGTAAATTTCGCGTCCCGGAGGAACGCAAAAGTTTGAAGAATCGTGAATCATGAAGGTTACCATTCTTTCAGGTATTCACCACAACCTTACAACTTTGAACTATGTAGGCCATTGTAAATATCTCCGGAATTGGCGTAAACCATTTTCCCCTTTTCAACCTGGGGTTTCCTTATTAAAGTTGAACATTAGGAAAAAGGTTGGGTTTAGGGTTTGGGGTTTAGGGCTTTTGGGGTTGGGGTTTAGGGTTCAGGATTTTAGGGTTTGGGGTTTAGGGTTCCCGGGTTCAGGGATTACGAAGGCTTACTGGGGAACCTGGCATAAATTGAGTCACATTACGGCCTTCGTTATGGGAGGGGTCCCCACAAGGATACAGCACATCCCGTCTGTGGGGCTACCATCTATGCCACATGCAATCTTACAAGAGGCGCAGTAACCACGTGGATTCAATGCAGGCCCCCCCCCCGCCTAAGCGCTTCCCTTCCCGCTACCTAATCCCTAAACCCTAAACCCTAAACGACCTCACAATCCCAAGTAAAGATCCCTACGATACCTTTGAAATCCCCCTGCATCCGAAAGCTCCCGAATGCCCAACTCCCAACCCAAAGGATCCAAGCACACCAAGTATACAGATAATGCCTACATTGGCTCTGAAGTCTGCAACTACTATCTATGTCGGGCTGTTCGGATCCCTAGCCCTAAAGCCTCAAGACCAGGTTGAGGGTTGAGCCCTTGACCATCAACCTTACAGGGGGTTAGGAAGTATATTACATAGAGATTATATGAGCTATAGTCTAAACTCCTAGTATCCCCCTTAGTAACCCCTATAGTAGTCCCCTATATAATCCCTTACATAACCCCCCTTTAAGGAGTTTAGACTATAGATTATGTAAGGACGATATTCCTTGTTTCCATGCTAAGAAGCAATAAACCCTAAACCCTAAATCCTAAACCCTAAACCCTAAATCCTAAACCCTAAACCCGTCAAGTGAGGCTGCAGAGTCGCAGCTCGCTTGCTGCGTCAAAGACCCTCAAGGCGAGTTCGGGGTTTAGGGTTTAGGGTTTAGGGCTTAGGGCATCGGTGAGCTGAACATCGTAACGGGCAGACATACCCACCTCCTCGAAGCCGCCACACATCTTAAGAAAAGATAGCCTGAAGCAAGCCGAAACAGCTTTCAGATTGACACTGTCACTTCTTTCATGATATGATTTTAAATTGTTAATGTAGGTGTATAGTATATACTTAGGCCTTCTAGCTATATTATGGTAGTTTCCAAGAATAAAGGGACCCCCATATAGACCCCAATACACTGTAATCCTAAGCCTAATTATACGCACCCCCAAAAAGGGTACCCATAGTTTTGGGAAACCCTAGACAGCAAACCCTAATCCCTAAACATTAGCCTAAGCCCCATTTAACCCTATATAAGCCCTATATATCCCTTTGTAACCCCTCTACTGTATACCTACATGGACCCTTGCGGCGTGGCATGACAGACTTGTGGAACGTCTCAGGTTGCCCGCATTTGTTCGCCAAGTGGGCAAGCCCTGCAATGCGGGCTTAGGGTTTAGAGTTTAGGGGTTCAGGGTTCAGGGTTTGGGGTTCAGGGCCTAGAGTTTCATCACGTACCCCACATATCTATCTATCTCCTCTCTTTCAGTCCCAGATATAGGATATGGGATATAGGGAGAATTGCCCCATCCATCTATCCCCCTTTCCCAGCCCGAAATCTAGGATATGGGATTTGACTCCTATGCGTCAGTATCTATCTATCCGCCCC
>CAJNIZ010043910.1:23954-36532 GCA_905231905.1 Symbiodinium pilosum
GGGTTTAGGGTTTGGGGTTCGGGAAGGACACTTCGGAAAGAAATGGCAGGAGAATTGGTACCTTCACCGCCCGTCCTACATTGAACACGCACCCCTCGACCCGAAACTCTCAAATCCAACAAGCCCTAAACGCGAAACCGTCAAGCCCAACAAGCCGTAAACCCTAAACCCTCAAATCCAACAAGCCCTAAACCCTCAAGCCCAACCAGCCCTAAACCCTAGATCCTCTGAGCTGCACCCCAGGCCCGACCTATCAAGCTTATAGTGCACCCTGAAGTAGATGGAATATGGGGTATATGGGGATCTTAGGGGGGAATTTCCTATTCCGTCTACTTAATGGGCCTGTAACTCCCTAGACCCTAAACTCTACTAATCTTATGTTGGCTTTGGGGAGTTCCATATTCTATTTACTTAAGGACCCTAAACCCCTAAACCCTAAACCCTAAACCCTATTTACTTAAACCCTAAACCCTAAAAACTTGGTACTTACTTAAGGACTCTAAGTTGAAATGCGTGCGACCAGGGGCTGGAACAACTGGCCTCAGCGACTTTAGTCGAGGCCTGGGGCCCTGATACACTTGTGTAGTATTTTATTTGGGAATACTAGGGTACCCAATATAGAGTAGGATTATATCTTCCTTTTGGGGTATAGTATTTTATATAAGGAATATTATCTTACAAGGTTCAGCCACCAAAAAAAAGCGCTGCTCAATTGGGGTTTAGGGCTTAGGGTGTGGGGTAGGGAAGCAAGGGTATTCCAAGAGGTGCCGGGGAAGATGTGGGGTAAAGGGCTAAGGACACCTACCAGGAGGGTCGAGGGACTTAGTAGACTTATAGCTCCTAGAAGCTCCTAAATGACCCCCTTTATCCTCTTCATTAACCTACGTTTAGGGTTTAGGGTCTAGGCTTAGGGTTTAATGACTCTCCAAGTAGTGCCTGGCAGGAAAGGGGCGATGGATTTCCTCAGTAGTCGCTCACAACTCCCCCTACATTCTCCTGTATTGGTTCCTATGACCCAGTCTCCACAAAACCACCGGGAGTAGATCCCAACTGAGGGTGTAGAGTAAGTGTAGGCAGTATTTAGGGTTCACGCCCTCACTGTAGGCTTGAGTGAGGGTTCAGGGTTTAGGAATTGTAGCGGAAATAGAAATAAGGTAGTTGTATCATGCGCTAGTCTCGGTGGAAACGAATCCGCAACAAATCGGGATGGCGCTGTCGCGTCATACTGATGCAGCGTTTGACCTAAGCAGTTTTACCAAGGCAGTGACATATGAGCCATGGTCTAAACTCCTAGTATCCCCCTAGTAGTCCCTTATATAGTCCTTCATACACCCCCATTTATCGGGTGTAGATTATGGATCATATGTATATGTGTTTTGTCATCTGGAACTCACAGCCGTCATGCCAGGCGGGGGCTTGACAAGCAGGGATCATTTCACACAGACTTCACGAATACAAGACTATAGGTTGTTTCGTGTATGGACCCAAGCCCGACAGGGAAGATCTTCAGGTCGTGATTTTGACGTTATTCTTACTTAGCCAAAAGAAGAAGTTCAACCTTATTGGGCTTTCTTTTTAGGGTCTGTATAATGAAATTTAAATTGTTTTAGCCCTGGATATTGGGGAAGGGAGTATTTCGCGGGTAGCAGAGGCCAAGCAGCCCTGATGTTTAGATCACACTGCAGTTTCAAGTGTTGACCCCAACCCCGATACCTACAAAGCTGCCCCTACGAAGGTCTTCAACCTTTGTTTTCACAATCCCTAAATAGACCCGATGTCGTCCGTTTATAGCCATTGCACATACGGTACTATTTATACATATACATATATATATATACACGTATCTATACTTGTGTCAGGAGCAGGTGAGATATCTTAAGCCACGGCCAGTTGAGATTGATCTCTTCTCTTGATAATAGATAGCCCGATCTCAACTCCGCCTTAAAATCGGAATTTCTCCTCAGGTATAATGGTATCATGTGGGGGGAGGGTAGGGTTTGGGGTTTAGGTTATTATGAGGGCGATTACTTGTCAAAGCCATTAAAGATACAGTGTCCTTTGTGTGATGTAGGAAATATTTGTCAACACCTTGCTGGACAGAACTGCGGCTTCAGACCATCCGAAGTAGGCACCATGTATGTATACATATATATATATATAAGCGACGGACTACAGTTAGGTTAGGGGGACCGATAGGGGAATATATGGGGTTTGAGGGGGCCCTATGAAGGAATATATTAGAACCTTAGTCCAGGGCTTATATATGTATGTGTATATATACATATCAGGTCCCAAAGTCAGCGTAATTTCTAGACCGACTGCCCTAAACCAATGACACAAATCCCCTGTTTTACTGGGCTGCTGTTAAGGAACTTGGTCTGAGTTACCATGATGGCTATACATAACAATGAATATGCTTCCCTACTGCAGTATGGGAACTTAAAATTGCTCCTAAACAGCAACCTGGTGTCAGGTATACCTCCAGTTTGCTACGGTGAACTCGACATGTAGATCCATGCGCCCCTAAACCTTGAATCCTAAACCCTGAGCGCGGGACTCTAAACCGCAAACTGTAAAACCCTAAACCCTAGACCTTCTTCCAGCTTCTTGCCTCCAGGGTGTGGAAGCTACAGAGGCGCAGGCGACTTCATGAGATGTGTTGGAGTTGGAGCGCCCATCCTAATGGTCCCGTATAAAAACCATATGACCTATATATAGTCTAAACTTCTTAAAGGGGGTCATATGGGGGACTATATAGGCGAGTATTAGAGGGTTATTAAGTGGGATACTGGAGCAGTTAGACTATAGCTCGCATTGCTGTGGGATTCTTTTTTACACCCTAAACCTCAAATCTTAAACCCTAAACCTTAAACCCTAAGCCTTAAACCTTAAACCCTAAGCCCTAAACCCCAAAGGAGAGGAGTAGTTGCCAATTGGGTTGGAGGAGTGAATGGTATTTTATGTACGTCGGACACGTAGGGTCATGGTTGAGGCGTGGGTTTACGGCTTAAGGTTTAGGGTGTGGGGTTTAGGGTGGATTTGTGTTGAAGGCGTTAGGGACGATACGGGTTCGACAGTTTCAAAGTTTTGAATTTTGAGACAGAACCAAAATGAGTCCTGAACGAGGGTGAGCCAATAGCTGTCCCACATGACACAGCTGTCGTCTTTTCGAGCATCTCATTAACGCTGGAGAAGCAATGAATTGTGCGAAACGGTCATTTGCATCCCTGTGCGGCGCGTACAATATGATAGCTTCCCTAGATAGGTCCCTCCAATATAGACACCAACAAAAAGGTACCCCTAATGTCGGGAAACCACCATATATCCTTCCACAGCCATATGGGAACCTCTTTGGGAACCTAAGTATATACTATACAGCTACATGGACCCGCGGACTTGGGCATCATAAGCTCTGAGCGCTGAGTCTCAAGATCCAGAACCCCTGTGGGTAGCCCTGTTTCATCCCAACATGAATCTTTTTAGTTGGCCTAAACCCTAAGGCCTAAACCCTAAATCCAAAGGAAAATGTCCGACAAAAAACAAAACCCTAAATCCTAAACCCTAAACCCCTAACCTTGCGCACCTGCGATCTCCAGACTATGTTGTCATTACAAGGCTTTAGGTTGGGTACCGCCTCCACTCTGTATCTGGTGGAAACTTTAGGTGGACCCCCCACCCAGTAATAGTGACTATAAGGGTTCATGGTCATCCTCCTATATTCTTTTTATACCACTATTACAGGACCACTATTACAGGGTGGGGGTCCACCTAGTGGATACTATTTATAATATCGTAAAATAGCCCTCAATAGGACCGCGACTACAGTATAGAGTGTTACAGGGTGGGAGCAGTACCCAAGCTAGTGGGTCTAGAAGGGGGTGTTTACTCCCACCGTAAACCCGAAACCATGAGCCCCAACCCGACAAACCCGAATGTAGGGTTTAGGGTGTTTAGGGCTTAAGGGGCTTGAGGTTTAGCGGGAACCCTAAACCCTAAACCTACCAGCTGGCCTTCCTAAGTGGTCGGACACTGAAGCCACACATCAGCCCCTGCACTCGTACTGGGCTTCAACGCGGAAGCCACCTCTGGACACGAGTTCTTACGAAAGGTGTGAACACGGTTAAGGTTTAGGGTTTAGGGTTTAGGGTTTAGGGGTGATACTGCCAGCCCCTAAAGGCCAATAATCAACAAGTCGGGCTCTAGCCTGTAATAGCTTACAGAGAGTGTTGCGAAAAGGATTCATCTAAATGGGGATTTCCCAAAATAGCGGGACCCCAATGTAGTCCCCCAAAATACAATAATCCTTATTATGATGACCCCCAAAAAGGTAACCCCCACTTTTGGGAAACTCCCAAACAGGGTTTCGACAAACAACATCGTAAGAAGATCATTCCGCGCAACAACATCGTAAGAAGATCATTCTGTGCAGGATGTGCCCTGAGATTTGGGTTTTCGGCTCTGCGCCGCAAAGAGGCAGCCTAAACGCGGAACCCCAAACCGTGTAAGCCCAAAGCTTTAGGGTTTACTATCATCTTTCTTGCTATTGTTATTGTTATTGTTACTGTTACTGTTATTGTTACTGTTACTGTTACTGTTGCTGTTATTATTCTTACTACTCTTTTTGTTTTTCAGATGAGAGTCCACAGGTGGAGGCCGCTTCTTCCTTGGTCTTGGCCCTCCAGGACAGCTTCGATTTTAGCGTACGGTTCGGGGTTTACGAAGGGCGTCTACCCGGAGCCCTAAAGTATGTAAATACTGGCCATTCGGGCTGTTGGTAGAGGTTTGGGGCCTGTGGGAGTTTAGGTAGTCCTTAGGGTTCTAGGTTGTCCTTTAGGGTAAACTAAACCCAGCGTTCAACTCGGAATTGGGGCCTTTTAGGTTGTCTGGGTTGGCAGGTGTAGGAAGGCCTCAGGGTTTAGGGCCGTTTAGGATTTGTGTTTGGAGGACCCCCCACCCAGTAATAGCGGTATAATAGGCATATAGGAGGACCCTAGTATAATCGTTGCTATCCCTTATAGTCACTATTACCAGACGGGGGGTCCACCTAAGGTTTGTGGCTTCAGTTTCAGGATTTGACAAGGTTGAGGTTTATTGTACTGGAATTCTTCAAGGTGCGCCTTGGTTCGGGCTCACGGTGGTCAACAGACTGTTGACATATGGCTCTGCAAGTTTGCAAGAGCGCGTAGTCTATAGGGGTTCTATAGGAAGCTAGTATAGTATGTATGGGCGGACGTCAAAATACCATGTCTGTAAAATATGATGGAAGTGCGATATGAGGTTCCACTCTCGACGGTTTAGTCTTCGCTACAAGGCGGCACCATGCGCATACGCAAGCTTCGGGCTCTCCCCCATGAAGATGACATGGTATGAGCTGAGGCTGCTTGCGTGCGCAAAAGCCTTTCGGCTTGTAGGGTAGGATAGATGGCGTTAAGGGCATGGCTAGGCAAAAGGAGGAAATCCGCACCTGTAGGACCGATCTCAAACCTTTTCGAGTCCCAGAGAGTGACAATTGAGTGACACGTCCAGATGCGTTGCAGTGTCTGCTCCAGATGCATACTGCCAGTGTGCCAAAACATCTAAATCATGAGACGAAATGTGCGCTAGGTTGGCGCTAGCATCGCGCTAGCAAATAAAGATAGAGGGAAACGGCCCGAGGTGACCACTTTGCCATCTATAAGACATAAAACAGTACTAAGATATCTGATTCCAAACATGGCCTGCATGGAAGAGCTGGCTGCGGCTATCCTCAGGGAAATCCTAGACCCTACATTCCCATACGGCCCGTTGAGCCCGCCCTCACCCATTACAAGGGTGGTCAGACATTGAAGATACGCTTCAGTCTACACACCCTTGGGCGGAACCGATGCAGAAGGGACGATAAGAGCTCTTGGAGACGACGCGCGAGTGCTGAAATGAAGGCGCTAGTGTGCTTTGTGAGGTTTTTGCATAGGGCACAAGAGTCAGTACTACTCTTCTTGATTTGCCAAGGCCATCATTCCAGACCTTCGTTTTCCTTTTCGTCATAAGGCGGCATCATGACTTTTGCAGCATTCGCGCTTCCTGAAAGAAGATATTGACAACCACCCATATTATGGGCTTTATAGGGATAATGGAAAAGAAAAAAGAAACTACCATTGTATATAGGGGTTATATATAGGGATAGTTGAAAAGAAAATGAAAACGACTGACTAGTGGTTTTTAGTTTAGTTCTAAAAGTGGCTGTGCCTTTTGAATACTCACTAAATATGGTATTTCTGGATTCTTTTCAGCCCGTCTTGCTTCCCCTTCCCATCCGGGCTGGAGTTATGTAAAGTCATCTGGCACACCCGCAACATACGAGGTTCCATAACGTTGCGACCCCCAGAAAGCGGAGCCCCAATTTTGAAAAGCGGCATGTTTGAAAGGACCACCAGCACTCCGCGCGAAAGAAGCGGCGAAAGTATTCCGCGTCGCAGGTGCTGTTGTTGGCAGAGACTGTGTGCATCATGGGCATCAAGGTTTGGGGAAGCTTTAGCTTCCTCCCATTTGCAATTCATGAGATGGCTGAATAGAGTGAGCCATCCGGCAGTTATATGTACAATCATCCCGGGGCAACTTGCCACAATGGACCTTTAAGCCGAACTGTTCACACCTTTTTTTTGATGTGGCCCTGGCTGGGTCAGGCCCCTAAAGTGGTTGCGTGAAGGGACCAGCGACAAGGGAGTGTCAACAAATAACTGTGTAATCCCCGAACAGTCAGGAGCCCCAGACAATCCCCCTCTCTGAGAAGCCGGTTCAAAGGGTGAAAATCTTAAGTTTCCCAGAAGTGTCCCTTGACGCGACCCCATAAAACCCCGCTTTAAATTAAAGTCCCTTTGCGCTTGCTCAAAAGCCTTTGCTGAAGCTTGCCCTTCAGCCTTCTCTTAAGTGTTTGCTTTATTGCACCCTACAAGCCCTCTTCAAGCTCCTGAAGCCTCCCTTGAGCATTTCAAGGCCTTGAATTCGGCAGCACGAGGGTCGCGTAGTGATTGTGAGTGCCCAGGATTTGCTGGGGTCCCATCGGCCTTGTAAGTCGGCAGGGTTCGCTGTTTGAAAAGACGCAAAGAGAAAGACAGAGAGAGAGAGCGAGAGCTGGGGGGTAGCGGGGTGAAGTTTTGAAAGGCAATCAGGGAATTTCACCACGTCTTGGAACTTCCTGGAGCATCTTCAGCCAAACCATTACATCGACGAGGACCACCGCACATGAGATGAGCTATAGTCTAAACTCCTAGTATCCCCCTTATAACCCTGATTATACTCCCCTATATAGTCCCCTACATAACCCCTTTAAGAATTTTAGACTATAGCTCACATGGAACCCCTGTGACAAGGGGAGCTTTGCTGGTTTTCACAGCTAGCCGCCTCCATTTGATAGGGTTTAGGGTTTAAGGGGACAAGAGCAAGCCTTTCAGCAACATGCCGCAGAGGATAGGTTTAGGATTTAGGATTTGGGGTTTAGGGTTTAGGGCTTGGGACTGTTACCATTATCATTATGAATGCTACCATTATTGTCAGTATTCCGGTTACTACTAGTATCATTATTCTTATTGTAGGTTTTATGTTGAATAGTTTAGCTGTTGTTACTTTCGCGATAACTATCAGTACTATTCTTCTCGGTTCTAGTGTCGTCGTTCATATATTGTTACCATCATTATTAGGGGTCATCGACTGAACCCCAACCCCTAAACCCCAAGCCCTAAACCCTAACCGCGTGACACACCTGAGCCATAGCCTAAAGGCTCTTAAAAGGGCTTATTTAGGGGACTACTAGAGAGTTTAGGGTTCAGGGATCAGGGTTTTGGGTTGGAGTTCAGGGTTTGGGGTCTAAACTCCTTAAAGGGGCTTATGTAGCGGATTATATAGGGTTTGGGTCCTATAGTCGAAAGTCCTTGAAGGGGCTTATATAGGGGGATATATGGGATTTAGGGTTTTTAGTCTACACTCCTTGAAGTGGATTTTATAGGGGAGTACTATAGGTGGATATGAAGTAGATTATAGCTCATGTAAGACTGGTAGGCAGTCGGCCCGGCAGTCGACCATTAGTACTACTGCAATCATCGTTATTACCTCTGCTACCATTATTACCCATATTACAGTTGTTTACCATAGCCTTAGTACCGTCGTTACATTATTACCATTATTGACGTTATTATCATTAAGACCATTACTACCATCATTGAGGTTATTACTATTGAAACCATCATTACTACCATGACTTCCAGCATTGCCATTGTTGTCGTTGCTGTTTTGATTAGCTTTACGGTCATGGTTAGCGAGGATGCAGGTTCCAGGTTCCCCTCGATCTAGGTCATCTAAATACCACCCCGATCGGCTTGATCGCGGAGTCTTTACGAGGTCAGTGGCGGAGGGGGTTTCTGAGAGTCATGGGGATTAGGGTTGAGGGTCAGAGTTCTGTTGAGCATGAGGGTAGGACTTGAAACCGGCAGTTGAGACGACCTGAAGGGGATGTTGACGCTTGGTGTCCTTCATGGGATGATAATCTGCGTCTGACCCACGGTGTGTCACTCGCGGTGTCCGTGCCCAACATGTACACTCACCAATCTTCCTGAGAAACTCTACATACATGCACTGAACCAATATTCCTCAGGAACACGATATACTCCCTGGTGCTTAGGAGGGAATGGGGGAATGGACCCCTACAGTAGTCCATATACAATCCCAAATAATAGTCCCTATAATCCATTCCCCCATTCCCTCCTAAGCCCAGGGGGTATACTATCAAGAAGACCTTTGCCCTAAGCCCTCACGGGTCCTTCTCGTCCACCAACATCAACTGGGGAATTTCATATTGGGTGGCCGATACACTTATTACACGATCCAAAACCATACTTTGAGGTCCAATGTACCTCTTGTCCCAGTACACTCGTGGCTAGATGCTGAGAATAAGTCCCTTGATAGGTCATCTCCCTAAAGCCTAAACCTAAATCCCAAACCCTAAATCCTAAACCCTAAGCCCTACATCTTAAGCCCTAAACCCTAAACCCTACACCTAATGAAATCCCAAAGCCTATATCACAACTACTCAGGAACTTAGGATTGTTGCGGGGCAGGACGCCTGTGAGGTTGGCTCTAAAAACCATATGGCCTAACCCTAAACCCTAAACCCGAGATTGCCGAAGAATGATCCCCCGCCCCCCCCCTACAATAATCCACCCCCCCCCCCCATATCATATGGTAGGGATAACGTTTATAATAAGGAGGGGGCGACTAAGTCACGAGACGCTTAAGTTATCACCAGGTGCTGGCTTACGGTCCCGAGCAGTATACGTAGCTCAGGTTTAGTGTTTAGGGTTCGCGTTTCGTGCTTGATGCTTAGGACATGTTTTGTTTCAGTTTTCAATGGTGGTTTATAGCAATCCAATCCCTTTCATAATGCACTCCCATCCATACCGTCCATACCTGTGATCCATCCCTCTAACAGTAGATACTGCCCTTTAATTCTGATAGCAGAGTGAGCAGAAGTTGATGATGGGATGCTGTGTAGCAACTCCCTACAATCACCTCACCAAACCCTATACATATATATATATAGATAGATATAGAGAGAGAGAGAGAGGGTAGTTGTCATTTCATTTTCCAGTTTCCTTTTCGTGCGAGTCTTCATTATCCAAAACCCAATGGCGATCTCGGGAGCAGGTGGCGCGGAGCCTACTCCGCCGAAACGCTCCTGGGATCCGTCAGAGTTTCGGGTGTAGGGCTTAAGGTTTAGGGTTTAGAGTGTAAGGTTTACGGTTTAGGTTCAGGGTTTAGAGGTTTGGGAGTAAGTTTGTTCGATCCTAGGCCCAAGCCCTTTGGTTTAGGTTGGTCTTGAGGATTGGCATTGGTTCCGGGACCTGGGGTTGGGGGTATTTGGGGCTGCATTTCAGCGGTATTTTCTACATGCAAAAAAAAGCTTAAGCAGCCAACATAGGGTTCAGGGTCAAAAGAAACATTACAAAATGTTGCATGCCGCATGCCCGTGCTGAAGGAAGATGTGCAACCAAAGGAAACACTGGCAGTAATCTGATGGTTACTGCCACATGCCATATGTGGTGATAATCACAATGTTTCTACTCAAGGTCGTATTAGATTTCTCGGGCATGCAAAACGTAAGCAGAACCACGCAATCATGATTCTTTGAGACAGTCGAGGCCACAATGAAAACATAACCCTTACCCTAAACCCTTAAACCCTGAATCCGGCGCCCAAGGTCACTCAAAGAGAGCCCCGGGTTGATATGGGATTCATTATTAGGGACATCTAGGGCATGTAGGTGAGAGGAAAAGAAAATGGAAACCACTCTACTTGTTTAGGGTCAGAGATATTAATCCGATGATAAAGAATCACATGGAAAATGGACAATGAAATAGAAGCTAGGGTTATATCCGGATTATACTTATGGTATACTAGACTTTAGTGGGATATATATATATATTGCTACGTCTGGAGCTGTTGGATTTTGATGGTACCTGCGCTTTTCCCAAACATTGTTTGTGGTAGTGGCAGGTGCTCAGTGACACAGCAGACCATTTTTCCAAATTGAATCGTTTCCTTAGGGAGACCTGAGTAGTCCTAAACCCAACACACAACAGCTTCAACCCTGAATCAACTACAAGCCCTCAATTCCAAGCCACTCTCTTGGATGCCAAGGGTCATTATCTAACCCGAAACTGTAGCTACAACCGAACTATGCCTACTGATTGTTAATTAGAGAGAAGGAATTGATTCTTACGGCTTTCTCCATATAGTTTAGGGCTTGAGGGTTAAGGATGTTTGTATGTTTAGGGCCTACATAGGGTTTAGGGGGGTTCACAAGGTCCCAAAGTTTCCGTTGTCTTTCCAATCCCTTCATTCCCTGGGCTACAACTGCAGATAGAGCTCGGTTTTGATCAGCTTGAAGTAACCCTGAACCCCAAATCTTAGAGTCTCTACAAACCTTAAACCCTCAACCCTAAACCAACCCCAAACCCTAAAAACCCTAAACCCCTTGAACCCTACGCCCACTCATGGGCCCAGTTTTAGGAGTCCCCTACCCTCAGGATTATACTATACTCAGGTCCACATTCTAAAGCTCCTTCGCAGGCCTTCCCAGGCCCTGCACCCTAATCCCTAAAAGAGGGAGTGTGAGGTTTGAGTAGTATCTAATTTGGGGATACTGTGGCACCCAAGATAGAGTAAGATTCTATCCTCCTTTTGGGGTATAGTATTGTATGTAATATTATCTTACTAGGTTCAACAACCGAAAGAAGGAAAAACACAAAAAATCGTTTGGGGTGTAGAGTTTCGGGTTGCCGAAAGTTAGTTCGGGGTATATTGTTGGGGGTCCCTATAGCCAGGATTATAGTATGTTGGGGTCTATATTGGGGCCCTCCTATTTTGGGAAACTAAGGGTTTAGGGCGAGGGTTTGGGGTTGTAGGGTTTTGAGTTTGGTGGTTTATAAACCCAAAAACCCTAAAGCTCATAAGGTTTAGGGAATTCCTAAATCTGAAGCCCCTTTCCAAGGCCCAAAGTGACACTCTTGGCGTGCTTGCGCCAGAGCTTGCGCTTGCGCTCGAAGATGGTGGAGGCCTCTTACTCGGAACTCCTTAGGGTTTAGGGTTTTAGGGTTTAGGGTTTAGGGGTTTAGGGTTCCAAATGTCCCTATATACCCAAAATGTTGGAGCTCAAGGCCGTCATTCTGGGTATTTGGGAGGTCTAGGTACAGCTTTGTTCAATCCCCCACCCAGTTATAGGTACCACAAAGGGACCATACCTATATTACCGCCCTATGGACTCCATGTTTAAGTTTAAGGGCTATTAGTGTAAGGGGGGTTGACCTAAAGGTAGAGCTTTGGGGGGATTTAGGGCTTGGCGTTTGACATGAATTTGACGATTCGGGCTGAGGTGGACTGTTTCGGGCAACGGGATGGCATAGTTGGTCATTTGGAGATGGTTTTTAGGGTTTTAGGGTTTTTACAAACTAGATTTTAAAGATAGGTTAAAGCATTTTAGGGTAGGGTGTACCCTGGATCCGAAAACCCAAATTAAACATCACAGGCATTCTCGGTGGATTAGAAGGGGCTCGCGACTGCTACAGGAATCCATTCCCCCACTCCCAGCTAAGGGGTTGAGGCTTTAGGGTTTGTGATTTAGGGTTTAAGGTTTTGAGATAAGTCGTCTCGACAACTCTTGGGGATTGCAATGGGGCGCGATGAGGAAAATACAGAGTATAGGACATGTTGGAATCCCACCAGTTCCTGAACTGGTTTAGGGTTCAGGATCTAGGGTTTCTAGATGGGGGTATGACGACGAACCTGGAACTGCTTTTGGAACAAAGCCATGTTACAGGGACTTGCTTAAGTCGTCCCTTTTTTCTTGGTTGCTTCAAATGACTGGAGGGAGGGATTTTAGGAAGTCGTCTCTTTCCTGCGTTTGAGAGGGGATTCAGGCACATGTGTTTAGCCGTTTTTTTTGTTGATCTTTCTAGCGTTTGCTATGTTTAGCTGCGCTCACGTGCGTTTTACTGGGTAGAAGGGGCAAACCAGTCCGATGACGAAAATCGGTGTGCCGTGGGGATTCC
>CAJNIZ010043911.1:0-20520 GCA_905231905.1 Symbiodinium pilosum
TGAGGATGTGCGCAGCAATGCTGCAGAGGCCTTGCGCAAAATGGGTCCTGCAGCGGCTGAAGCGGCGCCGCAGCTGATCAAAGCGCTGGAGCATTACGATGAGGATGTGCGCAGAAATGCTGCACGCCTCTTGGGCAAAATGGGTCCTGCAGCAGCTGAAGCGGTGCCGCAGCTGCTGAAAGCGCTGGAGGATGATGCGCTGCCTGTGCGCAGCCATGCTGCAATGGCCTTGGGCAAAATGGGTCCTGCAGCAGCTGAAGCTGTGCCGCAGCTGATCAAATTGCTGGAGGATGATGCTTGGGTTGCGCGCAGCAATGCTGCAAAGGCCTTGGGCAAAATAGGTACTGCAGCAGCTGAAGCTGTGCCGCAGCTGATCCAAGCGCTGGAGGATGAGGCTGGGTATGTACGCGGCATGGCTGCACAGGCCTTGGGCGAAATGGGTCCTGCAGCAGCTGAAGCTGTGCCGCAGCTGATCAAAGCGTTGGAGCATTACGATGAGGATGTGCGCAGCAATGCTGCAAAGGCCTTGGGCAAAATGGGTCCTGCAGCAGCTGAAGCTGTGCCGCAGCTGCTGAAAGCGCTGGAGGATGAGGATGAGCATGTGCCTGCAGAGGCCCTTGTCAGGATCGGTCCGACAGATTTCCCTCTTCCGAGCGTGGTTGGCTTTCTTGCGAAAGTGGACGCCCGAGACAGAATTCATGGCATCCTGTTGGGATTTGTGTTGTCACGCTGCGAGGATAGCCAGGACCCCCCAGATCCTGATCTGGCTGATGCCGTGCAGAAGGCGATATGGCTCAGCGACCGTGATGAGGTGGTGCGGTGCGCTGTGAAGGCTTTGCCTTGGATCTTGAAGTCCTATGAGCTCAGCACCTTTCGCCTTCGCGGCCTCGTGCAGCGCGCCCTGCGTATGGTGCCAGAGACTGTAGTAGAATGCAAGCTGCACCAGCTGCTGGAAACTAGGAGGGCCCATGACCCCATGATTCCAGCCGAGCAAGCTGCGAGCCTGCTCGGCTCCAGCAAGGGAATTTGGGCTATCAGCCAAACCGGCAGCAGCTGCGCAGCCTCAGCACGTGATGAGCGAGCAGGCTACACGCTCTCGAAGCCTTCCTGTTCGGTTGCAGACTCTGCTGGAGACTGCGAAGTGCCTTTGAGTTGGTATGCGCTTCAAGCGCAGATCGATGGGGCAACTGCTTCGTCGGAAGGATTGTCAAACTGTAGGTCTGAAGCCTATGAAGGTTCCTTGGCATCTCAATGTAGTTTTTCCCTCTCAAGAGGTCTGTTCTACGTGAGGATAGCTAGGCTGCCTGGTTCTGCCAGGTGCTTCCCTTTGCATCTCAGGTGAGAGCCGTGAACCCCTGGATTTCATCTGACAGGGTCGCCTGCAGTGTGGCTTTGCCTGCACAAGCTCAAGGTTGCCAGCAAGGCACATGTCACATGCAACATTGGGAGTCTCTGCCCTCGCTCAAACTAACCTTGAATAACACAAAGCCCTCTTTGAAAAGGACAGTTGTCTTTCTACAGGGCTACAGGGTCACTTCTTGGGTTTCTATGTGGTTGTGGGGGTGCCCTAAAAGCTTGGAAGCGAACTGACGAAGCTTGAGCCTGTTATATAGTCTGTTTGGCGGCTACTTACTTCAGAAACTGACGCTCCCAGCAGTGATGGAGTGCATGAGGCCATGGCCCAACATCTCAGTACATCTTAGCGACCCGAAGCCCCAGGCCTTGGACCTTAAACGCTGTTGGGAACCGGAATGGGGGTCCACTCGCAATTTTTTGAGGCCCAGGGGTCACAGCTACAGGGCATGGGTGAAGGTATACTGTAGGGTTTAGTTGGGGATTCGGATTTAAGGGGGTGTATGGGGTGCAGGGATGTTCGTTGTTTGAATTTAAGGCGTCGCGCGTCGTAGCTGGGCAAGTAGGCGGGGCTCAAGCTGCACTTAACCCCTGCACAGGGGTCTCTTTTGGAGTCCTTCAACTCAAGTTGAAGACGGAACGCCATGTTTTGAGCCCTCAAGAAGCATTTTGTGAAGTTTTCATGTTAGCGGCAGTACGTGCTTTTGCATAGTTGAATGCCCCTGACCGTTCTGAAACGATAGGTTATCCTGTAGGATGCGTTACAGTAGCTACCAAATCGTAGTTCAAGCCACTTTCTTAGCTCTCCAGGGGCAGCAAATGACCGAGCGTCAGCTTGTTCTTGATTCCTTAGGAGACATTGTGAGCTTCATTGGGGTTTCATGCTCTGCTACACGAAGAGGCACATGAACAATTCAGCGCATGGCCTGATAAGAAGCCTGAGATGGCCCCAAGATGGCCGTCTGGAACCCACACGTTTTCTGTGAACTTCCCTATTCAAATTCACTTGCTTACTGCCGGGCTTGCAGTGCCGTTACGCAATTCTAGCTTGTTCGTTGACATGCTGCCCTCAAAGAGTGCCTTGGCATGCAGGTGGAAGGTGGCGACGGCTGCCGAGATTTCTGTTTCACAATAACTTCGCGTGATTTGCTTTGGGCACTGGGCGGTACAGCTCCCAGATTCGGGCCCAGCTTAGTTGTACATTCCGGATATCCGAAGGAACACCGACTTCCATTTTTGAAGTGCTGCATCAGCACGGCGTCCAAATGTGCAGAAATTCAAGCGACGTCCCACAGGGACTCGGCCAGGTCGGGGTAAGGGCACCGCCCCTTGCGACACGAGCTGCGCTGGATCCCGATGTCACATCTCGATCTAGTTGTAATTGACTGCCAAGCTGCGCAAAACTTTGCTCATTCTGTGCAAGCTCCCTTGCCTTGATGCTTGTGTAGGAATCCAGCTGTGCAATCGTTTTCCATGTTCCATGTCATGGTAATTCAACCCTCAACCCGATATAAACTTTACTTTACTCTATAACCCCTGCGGCTGCAAGATCCGGTCGCAGGTCCGAGCAATAATCAGGAACATGGCTACGGCGCTTTTATTGCTAGCGGCTGTAGGATTGTTTGCATATGATTTAGACATTTACTTGGGTCTGCATGCTGGGAAGGTGGACATGCCGCAACCCGAAACTCTGATTCGGGGAAGTAGCGAATCACAGAATATCTTAAATAGGGGCTAATGGGGACTATATTCCCTTATTTTCTCTATACTAACCACCAGTAAGAAAACGCAGAATGGCCAATCCACGATCCCCTCCGTAGCCAATGAGCCGCAGACCCTGAGCCTCGAAACCCGAGCTTAGAACCCCAAAACGCTCTGCGAGGTCCAAGCTGCTAGAAGCAAAGCCTTCAGCAGCGTTATGCCGTATACTTACCTAAGGAATAAAATATTCGTAGTGGAGGACTAAATGAAAAGAAAAGACAAGGTAAAGCTGAATGGAAACTTTGGTTTGAAATTATGGGGGGTGCAGACTATTTGGGCAATTTCCATATCAGGGTCCCTGTAAAGTGAATGAGGTGGGTAGCTCCAAAATCAGCGGCCACAATCTTCAAGTCAAAGTTTGCAGTCGTTTTCCACAGATCTGCAGCTGTAATGTCCGCCCTCCTGAGCCGTATGAGAATGTTTAAAGCTCACCTATTTGAAAACTCAAGAGTTCTCGAGCGCGGTGCATCCGTTTTTCTAGGCTAGAGATTCCGGATGTCGCGCGAAGTCATTTGTTGGAGCGACGTCTGGGTCTACCGAGATGCTCGGATGCGCTTTTCCCTCCTTGTTGGAAGGTGTCGAGGCTCTTCATGACATCCTAGATAAAATATGCGGACATCACGAGATTGAGAATGCGTATCATTCGGGACTCAGCAGGGCTTGTGTGTAATTGGAAGTAGCCACCTGCGAAGAGTTTTCTTTGAAATAAGGTTTCCTACAGATACTGCAGCACATACATGAGTGTCCCTTGTGGGGGCGCACCCTTGCGAAAGCTTCAACAATCTCAGATCACCCCTAAGTCCCGATTGTATAACGCCTATATGACCCCAAGAGCTAAGCACTTAGTGTAGCCCACAACTCTCAGCCGAGGAATGCTGCGATGTTCGAACCTATGGCCCGGGAGGTTGGGACACATAGTAGCCTTCCACTCCAAATAGGAGAGACCACCTAATGAGTCCTGGAGATTATAGCAAAAGATCAGGGTTCTTAGGGTCTATCCTACCATAGATGCATGGCTGTTGCATTCGTTGTAATGTCTATAACAGCAGGTCTCCATGGGTTTCTATCAAGGTATAGCTTCTATCAAGGTATAGGCTCAATTCCCCAGGATCCATCGTCTGGACTTGAAGTAATCTCCCGATCACCCACAAGGCTCGTCCAGGGGTGAAGAGCAAGGTCTGAGGTCCTTGGCCTCGTCAAAGGTTTAAGATTTTCAGGGTTTAGGGTTTATAGGGTTTAGGGCTTATAGGATTTAAGGCAGTATTGCGTATCAGAAGTTGTTGCGACAGAGACTTCATTGTCACTGTGGCGGATGGAGCTGGGAATTCCAATGCTTTGCGGGACTTAAGTGGTGCAGGATTTCCTCTGTTCACAGTATGATTATCCTCATGATTTTAATTCTCCTCATTGTTTTCGAAGCTGCTTTTTTTTCTCGCTGCGATTGTCACTGCTCTTCTCAAGGCCCCCTGGTTACTGTAGAAGCCGAACGAACCGCCCATAGTCTGGTCCGAGTTTCCATATGGTACAAGGTACCTCAAGCAGACCCTCACAAATGATATTGATAATTCTTTAGGCCTACACGATGTGCAAAAACTGAGCTTCCCGTACGGCTACCTCCCATTCAGCTACCAAGGGGCTAGCGTCCTCAACAGAAGAGCCCTCACTCGCGATCTTTTGCTTGGTCAATGATGATGATGATCCGTAAGCCCTGAACAGCTCCTTGAACAAAATGATCATGCCTGTCTGCTGAGGTCTCAGCCTTTGCTTCTCGCAGGTTCCGCTGAGCTTCGATCTTTGCTGCTAGGTCCGCCTAGACAGGTTAAGTCAAGTTTCCCAGAAATACTCCTTTCCCAACCGGCACTTGTAGTCCTATTGGCCTCTTTATGCCTGGGTTCCCGAGGGTACTCTTAAATTAAGAGACTCCCATATCACTACTCTTCCGAGCTGCACAGCGCTGGTAACTGTTTTTGGTAAAAGATCATGCACTTGCAAATGTGGCATCCCTTTTGGTCCTTGCTTATATATACCCCCTATACAACCTTATACAACTCCTATGTAACCACATATATATATATATAGCCCTATACAAGCCCGACATAACGCGTATTTGTTCTGGAAAGACATAGGCTGTCCTCATCCTGGGTTTCGGCGAGCGCCGTCTCCTGAGCAAAAGGCCAGGATGCAGTCTGTTGCAGCATTCGTAGTAGCCGCAGTAGTCGCAGTTGTAGTGATAATAGTGTTAGCAGTAGCAGTAGCAGTTGTAGGACCACTTCTACTGCTCCTACTGCTACATCATACGTGCACGGATGGAGGAGTTGTCCGGTAGAGTGGCTGTAAGTTGCAACTTAATACCGTCTTGGCACGCGCAGTTTGCACGCGGAAGCCTGCCTTGTAGTTGTGGCGAAAACTCCTTTGAGCATCCGCCAGGAATGTTCTCTGGTAGTGCTGGCAGTATGGTTAGGGTTCACGCTTGCTTGATACACGAGGCCATTCGGGAGTGTCTCATCACGACCCGCATAAAATCCCAAAGAGGGACTCCTATAGTCCCAACTACCTTCATTGATCCTCAGGCCCCACCAAATATCAGAAACGAAACGCTCCACAATCTCCGAACCCTGGCCCTACATCCTAACCCTACTTTGTGGCCTACACGAACCCGTTTATGGCCCAGGTAGCTTACTGGGGTTTGTAGTAGTCTAGGTTACATGATTCCATTTTGGGGTTCATGTAACCTGGTAAACCAAACTGAACTTGCTTCTTTAGGTGGAGATTGTGGATTCGCCCTGGGGCGACGCCCATCTTGGCTGCGACTCGTCGTTTCCATGGGCTCCGCACGCGCTTGCCCCTGTGGATGCCTCAGCAATGCGACAGGATCCCCAGATCCTCCCAAGCATTCAACCAGTTGACTACCAGCTTCAGGTTTCGACCCGCACATGGTAGTTGTGCAGTGGACCCCTGTTGAAGCACAAAGGTCCCTCGCATACCTTGGCCTTATAGATATATTGAGATGTGCAACATGAAATACCCAAAGTCTTAGCCCAGAGTTCTCCGACCAAAATGGCTGCAAGGAGGCCCAAACAGTCTGTAGAGCTGACTGATGTTTTCTCAATTGGTGTATCATGTCTGCTGAACACAGCAAGGGGATATCGGGGGATGACACGAGTCTCCTCGGGGACGATATGCGCTGGATCCCTCAAACCCGAGCTGAAAGTCAGTCAGTCCTCTGCTAAACGCTCCCAGGCTTTACTGCATGGCCCAGCCTACCATCCCAACACAGGCGAGTACATGGAGGCGGATGACCCTGTAACATCGAAAGGGTTGGTTATACTCTGGTCCCGGGTTCCTTACATAGGGGATATGTAGGGATAATGGAAGAGAAAATGGTAACTACTATAATATGTAGAGGTTATTTTGAGGCTTGTTCTGACTTGCGGCAGGCTTTGTACAGTGGAGAGAGTGCACAGCCTCGGGTCTTTAGGGTTAAGGGGCTGCGTGTGTTGGGTATTACAATGGCAGCCGGGACATGAACAGCACAAAGTCAGGTCCAAACAGAGAGCCCGACATATGAGACCTTCCCACTTGAATGCATCTCGAAACCGGCGTCTCTGTCGACATTTTCGTATGTATGCTGCAACAACACCAAGAATAATGGTAATAATAACAATGCATGCATAGACCCACATCTGTAGACACCTGTATGAATATACATATAAGTACCCAATCCAAGGAATTCCTGTCACGAACAGTCCCTCAAGCAGGAATCATTGCAGGGGTGGATCAATCCAACCCGCTTCATATGACTGGCAGCTTCATGTACTTGAACCCTCAACCCTAAACCCCTAAACGCTGGCAAGTGTGTGCAATGTCATCTCAAAGCCCCCCCAAACTTCGCCAAGTTCAGATGCCAGGATTGGAATTGCAGATCTCCGGAAGGTTTTTAAACTTCGCTGGGCCTTCGATATATAGGGGTTATTATTTAGGGTTAGGGTTTGTAGGGTTTAGGGTTAGAAGCCACAGGGTCATCTACGTAGTCGCGGCCCTTCTTGGTAAGCTGAGGCAGCGGAATCCAAAGCCTGCGCTGGCTACTTGATTCATCGGCCTCCAACCTAGAACCCAAACACTATAGAACCCACAACCCACGTGCCTGAAAGTTCAATCCTTTGGGTTCTCTGCAGAAATCTAGGTGATTTTTCAAGTGATGTGCAGAATGGGGGACCCCTCATTTGAGGACGGGATGGTTTTTATGTTGGTCATAATGTGGAATCAAACCAGTCATGACATGCATAGCCACTATACTACTTCTTCAATCACCTTCCCACAAACAAATACAAGTCCCCTTACAGGCACCTTTTTGCAGGGGCGCTGATTATTGCGGGCTCCATTCTGGGGCTTCTTGGGTGACTGTCATGGGGTGGGTGAAAAAGCTTCTAGGGACCATATATCCCTTTTTAAAGTTATCGACTCCCCATATGAGCCATTGTCTAAACTCCTAGTATCTCCCTAAATAACCATTGTAGTAGTACCCTATAGAACCCCCTATATAACCCCCTTTAAGGAGTTTAGACTATAGCTCATATACCCTAAATGGGACCCTATAATTAAACGGTCTCGCCAGGACTTGCTCCCCTTCAAAGGATCCTCGGGCCAATGGGTGCGCAAGGCCAGACGCTAAAATGGGGGTTTCCTAGAAGGAAGGGTAGCGTTAGGGGGTCCGTATAGTAGAGATTATTGTATATTGGGTCTATATTAGGGTTCCCCTGTTTAGGGAAACTATCACATAGTTCTCTACAGAGGAACTCTTCCGGGCTTCTGGGTTCAGGGCATAAGGTTCGGGGTCAACGGTTTACAAAAGAGAGTTGGAGGATGCAAGCAACAAGAAGCCAACCCTTGGAGATTCTGAAGACAGTAATAGGATTTCAGGCATCCTGGTTGAGGGTCGAATGGTTTGCTGATATCCGGTAAGGTTGTTCTTATCATAATGTGACATTTTTACTACAGATAGAACCAGGATCCCAATGTGGCCGTGCTGTTCCGATGGTGTTGATGATCAGAACCATGATAATGACAACGATGTTGACATGATGATGATGACAAACACCACAATCACGAACACTACGGTATTATAGCCACGAGGATGCTGCTGCTGATGATGGTGATGATGATGATGATGATCATCATCATCATCACAATGATCACGGCAGTGGCGGTTGCGGTGATCGCGTGGTGCTGGCGGCGGCGTTGGTTCTGGTGCTGCCGGTGGTGCTGGTGTGCTGCTGTTTCTGGTGGTGGTGCCGCTGCTTCTGCCGCCGCTGGTGCTGCTAGTGCTGCTGCTGCTGCCGCGATTGCGGTGTCGTTGGTGGTGTTGCTGCTGCTGTTGGTTGCGGCGGTTGTGCTTGTGGTGGTGTCTTGAGCTGTTCTTGAACCATGAGCCAACGGAGTCTCAAGCCAAACGCCCAGCAATATGCCCAATCGTTGTGCTGCTTTTCCTGCTTGGCAGGGCTTCATGTTCCATATGTCTGCTGCGTGCACTAGGAAAGATTCTTGTCGCCCACCCTCAAGCCCAGATGCCATGAAGTGCTTGAGCTTCCTGAATAAGATGCCTTAAGCCTCCGTGACACCGTGAATCTGTGAAGGATCTGGGCTACAAAGTTTCAGACGCGGCTGTGAGCGCAGATCGTACCATGCGCCTCCGGTGACTGGGCTCATTGGCATGGCGTTTCTAGAGCTAGCCGTGGTTAAAACTGAGAGATCTGAAAGTATTAGACAACTCCAGCTGCGACCCAAAAAATGAGCGCATAGTTTCAAGATATTGCAGCTGCATGTTCTATGTTCCTTTGTGCATCTCCACCCCTTCAGAGCAAGGAATGTGGACAGGGACTTGAGGGGAGGTTCCAAGTACCTCAAGGTCGGTGTTAACGGCATCTAGCAGTTCTCCCAAGGAGCAGACAGGCGCATGAAGCACCCACCCCTCCTCGACTTCAAAAAGTATGCTTTGTAAGACAATTGACAATACACATGTACATGTCGAACCCAATTCTATATTTGTAACTGCCTTCCCAGAACCCGGCCCTAAACCCCCTCATCCCGTGAACTCGGAACCTCTAATTAAACTCTTGCAAGCACTCAGGCGAGAAGTCTCCAGACGCTGGAGCAGGATGGGATTTCGCAGCTTCATGGAGGGAGCCCGACTTTACTATGAAACCCGTAGCTCGGCTGCTCCTACTTCAGGAACATGGGGGGGCCTAATCGGGTGGGAGGGGGATGATGATGGTGATGATGATGATGGTGATGACGATGAAGATGCTTTAAGGAGCCTTTGCCCCTTTAACAGGGTGGGGAGGATGGCTGGAATTCGCTTCATACAAGGCTGGAAATGGCTTCAAATACAGGCCCCTTGTTCACCTCCACCTGCTAGACTCCGAGGCCCAAGGACCCAAGGGCCTCCTTGAAGTATGCTTTGCTTGAGCGATGTCTCTGCACTGGTCTGTTTTTAGTTTCCCTAGAAATTTGCCACAAAGGGGACCGTTGGTTCGCTACATGACCTATCAGAATCTGATGTCAAGGGCTTGGTGGATCTTCCGGGATGAGGCTCAGTGTAGTTTGGGTTGCAGGTTGTATCAACAGGCGTTCTCTGATGACTGGGACTCAACAGGTCCGGCCCCAGACTTCTGCAAGCATCTCCAGGAGACTAGGTCATTGCTGGACAAATGTTGTTGCGCTTCCGTTGCTTGGGATTTGAGTTTCGGTTTGAGGATACTTCTTGCAGCAAACATGCCTTGTTCAGGGTTCCGGGTAAGCTCCGCGGAAGACACGGCAGGCAAGTAGTGTAGGCCAGAGCCTGCATGCATCCTCGAGAGTCCCGCGTCTCGACTTGTGAAATACTCGCCAGTGCTGAGAATGCTAGCAAGAGCATGATACAAGTCCGCTGACCTGGCAAACTTCAGATTGAGACAAGGCGCAAGATTTTCTACGTGTGGTACGGGGCCTTTTGTTTGGATTCCTTTTGTGATATCTATCCTTAGATAAGATTTTCCCGATTGGGGAAGGATACTTCAAGCAAAGCCCGCATGTAAGTGGGGTTCGCAACCTAGTGGGGCTTCGAGGGTGTCGGGAATTTCTGGAGACGCTAGATGGCTGCAATGTGTTTGCAATTTCTCGGGCCTAGGGTTTAGGGTTTCTAGATGGTACCTGATGCCAGGATCTGTTAATGCATAAATCGCGCATCATACAGACAAAATGTAATGATCAACTGGCCCAGGTGTATCCCGTTACGAGAATGGTTCTCCTGTGAAGATCTCCAGCCCCTAGTCATAAATGTCTCCCCCACTATATAATGACACTATATAGCCGGAGAATGTATCGGTAGGGGGTGGAGAAGTGTACCAGGAGGGGGAGGGGAATAAGCAAGACAACCACCAAAAATGAGTGCTGCGCTGGAATCTCTGAAGTCCAATCCTTCAGGTGTAGTCATGTAGCTTCAGCCTACTTGACCCGCTCCCTGAACCCAGAAGTCATGTATAGCGAGAGACTCAACGTATTTTGGGAAATGAGGGGGGGGCCCCGACCATAAACCCTAACTCCTAGCCTCTTTTTTGAAAAATCCCGGACAAGGTCAGTGGGGCATTGAAATGGTCGCGATCCTCACGCAGGCTTACTTGGCCTGTTTTGAGAAGAGTGTGTGTCAGAGTGTGTGCGTGTCTGTCTTTACGGCTTAACGTACGTAAGGTTTTAAGGCATGTTCCCACAGTACTTTGCTTGGTGGAGCCTGAACCTAAATACCTTCTTGGAGCCCCATGTAGTCCTCAAGAGGGACCGCCTTTTAACCCCTGTGTAAAACAGGCTCCCTATCTCGACAGGCATGTCATCAGGCACCTGCTCCGAAAGCAGCCCCTACCCAGATAAGTTTCACTTACCTGGGAAGATCCTATAGTCTGCGAAGAGGCTTGGTGGATCCACCCCTGAACATATGACCCTAACCCCTAAATCCTAAATCCTAAACCCCCCAAAACCCTGAACCCTTAACCTCTAAACCCTCAACCCCAAAACCCCTATGAACCCCTACCCACAGGTCATGGCCAACTTTGCTTTCAGCCTCTCGGAGTGCGCACCAGCCACGCTGTTGGCCACGCTCATTAAGGCGGAGTCTCTTTTTGACCTGGCCGCTGTGCTATAATGAAAGGCTTTATAGGTTTTAGAGTTTAGGGTTTAGGGGTTTAGGAGGATTTGGGGTTTAGACTTTAGGGTTTAGGGGGATCTTTCATTGTTTAGGAATAGGGATTATAGACCTTGGGGTAGAAGAGCACGCGTAATGCGTGTCAGACTTATGCAGCTTCTGTTTCGCAGCATGTTCATGGGGACTGTGGGCAGGAGGGTCAGTCAATAATGCCTCTAATTCATACATGGATCGACCCTTGACGATGAATGCCAATGATACCTTCCGCAAAGATAGGCTGCAAAGGTATGCCAACCCGGCAAAAAAAAAACAGGCCCCTAGGATTTGGAGTTTAGAGTTTAGGGTTTAGGGGGATCTTTTATTATTTTTGAAGAGGGATTATAGAGCTTGGGGTGCAAGAGCAAGCATAATGCGTGTGAGACTTATGCAGTTTCTGTTTCGCAGTGTGCTCATGGGGACGGTGGGCACGAGGGTCAGTCAATAATGCCTGTGATTCACGCATGGGTCGACCGTTGACCATGAATGCCCATGGCACATTCCGCAAAGATAGGCTGCAAACGTATGCCACCCGGCAAGAAAGCAGCCCCCTACAACTTTATTGTATCTGGACGATGCCACCAGTCCAACATATCCTCTGAGCATGTCTTCTGACCCTCCTCTACAGCAGGTGGCAAAAGATATGCCAGATATGTAGCCAATGTGCAATGAGCTTACCTATGACAGACCATCCCGTCACTCAATACAGAAATCCTATATCAATGCCTCAATAGGAACTCTTGTCATTCCGCTATGGTCTTGTACATATATGTATATATATATATACACATACGAGTAATGCATACATATGCCTAGGGTCTTTGAAGGTACCTCTGTTTTCAATACTCCGTGCCCATCGTTGAGGGTTTCAGGGTTTTGGCCACTGTACTCCCTCAGCCCACAAACCTTAACCTCCCCTGTACAGCTCCAGTTACCTAAATAATGGGTTTAGGGTGGGTTCTATAGGTTCTATATACATATATAGTTACATAGCTCTGTGGCATACTATTTAGGTAACTGGGAGCCCGCGGGCTGAACAACTGAAGCCGAGGATCTGGCTGCGGCTAGAGGTCTACATCGGACGCCTGGTGTGAAAGGGATACAAAAAGTGGCAATCAAATGAGCAATACCTGAACCCTAAAAATGCGGAATGGCTATGTGAAGGTATTTTGGGCCATTATTGTCCAAACTTTTGTGGACCAGGTATGGTATGCAACACTGCTATAAATCATGAAATATGGTATGTACAATAGCGTCTGCAAGTAGTTTAATGTTCTTTTCCATATCTCACCTCTTTTGCTTTACTGAGTAGGGGAACTTCAGGGCAGAGCCTTGACCCCTTTTGTTGGAAAGGTGTTTGCTAGGGGGACCTCCCACCCTTTAATAGTGGTATAATAGTAATATAGGAGGACGCCAACGATGTAATCACCATTATCCCTTAAAGTCACTATTACTGGGTGGGGGGTCCGCCAAAACTGCTTGGGCTAAGGGGCCTGAAATCAACTTACCGGTGAATCTGGGAGATGTGGCCTGGGTGCCCTTGGGAGGGGTGGGTGTCGAGTTGGGTGGGCTTAACCAGGGATCAAAATCGCGGTGCTGGGCGCATGGATGAGGCCACAAACCTAGATCGCCACCCTCATGGCTCGGAACTTTAAGTTCAATATTCTGCTGTCCATGACTTCCCTGAAGAGAAGCCAAAGGATTTTTGGAGTAGTTCCAAGCATGCCTGGGTATCTCTTGCCAGGCCTTTTGAAAGATTGCTCGTTTACTGAGTTCCTTCGTCTTCAGGGAAGCATGCTTATAGGGCCGCTACGGCATCCTACTTGTACACCCTGCACAAAACTATCCAGGTTCTCAAGCTTCCTAACAGATAATTCCGGAGACCCTAAGAGGGACCGACACAATTTCCTCATACTTGTCAACAAGTTCATGGGACCCTGAGAGGTCGTCCCTGTGTTCAGAAGCCCCAAAGCGCTCCACTCAGGGTGACGCGACAACTGATCAATCGAGCGATCCTGGAGCAGCGGATGAATTGGACTGTGGGTGAGGATTGCGTGCTTTCGGGTTTAGGGTTTAGGTTTGGGAAAACCTGGCAGAGGTGGCCATCGTTGTCGTTGCTGTATACTGCACCTGTTTGTGTGCCACCCTACATGTTGGAGTCCCAAATGGATGCATTGTGCATTTGACAACCGCCCTTGCCTTGTTTGCTTCTACACGTTGGGTGCACATGGAACCCTAAAACCTGCGAGGAGGATCGATCAAGCTGGCAGGGCATCCTGACGACGGCTCTGGAGCACGTTAGTCGCTTGGTGCCTCGGGCCGCGGTATCCCAAAGTTTGACAGAGGCTTTGGGTTCAGATTTGGGGATGCCGCTTCAGAGTGTCAGGGCCTTAGGATTGAGGAGTCTGTGGAGTTTGTTTAAAGAAGCGTTTCAGCAGCCGCTTGCTGGCTTCTTAGTCTGGGAACTGAATCCTTGCCTCCAGACTTTCGGAGAGTTGATGGCAATTCTCACGCGCCAACAGGAAACGCCAGTAGGCTTAAAATCTGAAGCCCCCTGAAGCCCTAAACCACTTCGGCTTGCTACGCCCTAATCCCTTCGAATTCTAAAGCTCCTTTTGTTTCCTGAGCCCTCAACCTCTTGAGGGTTCAGAAACCGCAGTCTCTTCTCCTAGACCCTCCTTCTACCCTCTTGATGATGCCCTAAGTAACCACTATTAGGGTATTATGTAGGGGTCATATAGAGAGGTTTAGGGTTTGGGGTTTAGGGATTTATTTAAGGAATATAATTATCCCTTAGCCCCTACTAGAATGGGGAAGTCTATGATGCCCTAAATACCCACTATTCGGGACCATATAGAGGGTACAAGGATGGTCTTGGCTGTTGACTGAGGAAGCTCATCGACTGGCACCTGCTCGGCCCTGGACGGTAGATCTGGTCTTCCCACTCTGCAGATTCAAAGAACTGGAGGCCTTTTAAACTAATTACAAATGTACTATTTGTATGATTGAAAATTGGGATTATACTTTAGATATTACAGTTTCAAACAACTGGAGGCCTGAAGGGTGGGTTCTGCTTCGCGGGGTTTGGGGCTTTTGGGATCGCGTCTTTTCCAAAATGACCCCACGCTGCAGACTTGAAGAACTGCAGAGGAGCAAATGCGGTGTTGGTATTACTACGGGGGGTAACCTGCAGATATATAGATATAGGGCCAGATGATGGGCATCATGTAGGCATCATTACAGGGATCCACTCGGCCACTCCAGATCAGAATAAAAATGCTAACAATGCTCTCACCATTCGACCAGACATCTAGCATTTCAGTCCGAAATCTCATCAGTTGCTCAGCTTGCTAAACGAGCATGGCTCGCTGACGTCGTCTGCAGATCGCCTGTAACTCCTCAATTTTGTACAGCTTCTGACATCTCGTAACAACAGAACTGTCACTTGCCACTGCAGAATTGTGGATTTTTGCCACAGGCTTTCAATTTTCAAGCTCCCTGTAGTTGAAAATTATCCTGGGTGTCGCTTGACATCAGTTGCAAGTTGTTTTTCGAAAGCGCCAGCAGGCGAGCAGAGTACTTGTCGATTCGCACAAAAGGGAGTAGAACAAAGGCCCACGCAGGTCTTCCCTGAAAATAAGCCCCTGCCCACACATCCTAAAATTGCACAAAACCACAGAACCCTCAGCACCCAACGCAGTGCCCTCAAAACCTTGAACCTCGACCTAGACCTCCCAAATACCCAGAAGTGTAGCCCCTGTAGCCATTATTCTGGGATCACAGGTTGCTCTTCATCCCCTCGTGCTGATTTCGAACGCCACACCCCCAACCCCTGATTGTAAATGTTCTCCATAAGAGTCTGTATCCAGTGGGTTACACATTTGAGATGAGGGGTGGGGTGGGGTGTTCAGTAGTAGAATTTGGCAAAACATGTATTTGGGGGTGGCGTCCGAGAGAAGGTTGACCTCACTGGTGGTTAGTAGGGAAGAAGGGAATATCATCCCTTTCTGATCATTCCCTTATTCCCGACTAGACCCCAGTAAGTAGAGCCCTACACCTTTAAACCTTAGACCCCATACCCCTAAGCCCGAAAACCTGAAACCCCTAAACCCCCTAAACCTTAAACCCCTAAACCCTACACCCTCAACCCCAAACCCTAAAACCGTGTTACGGAGGCCATCAAGCAGGGTCTTGCCCTGATTGGCACTGGCTTGGAGGAAGCCCTCAAGGGTTTAGGGTTTAGGGCTTTCCAAGACCCTCCTAGCACCCTCAAATAGGGGTAGATGGTCCCTAATAGTGGGTTTTTGGGGCATCATAGACTTTCTGGTTGTCAGTAGGGAATAAGGGAGTGGACTTTTGATGCAAATCGTGGTGGGATTCGGAAGGATCATGTTGGAACTTCTCATAGTTGATACTGGTAGTTGGATTTGGATGTAGTAGTCGCTTGACCCAACATATTAAAGCCTATTGACGCGAAACAATTGGGGCTGCCAGGCTGAATGCTAACAACGTCCCTGAAGAATTTACATTTCAGTGCTTAGCACAGCATTCTTGGGATTTTCAGTTTTTGGTTTAGGGCTTAGGGTTTGCGGTCATGCCATTATTCAGTATGCAGGCTATTGTATGTAGGGGTCCAGGGCTCCTAAGCTGCCCCGGAATTCGGTATCAAGCTGCTGCATGGAAGGATCTCCAAAACGTGTTCACTGGACCTAAAGTATCTCGCACTTCCAGTATCCTCAGGAGACTAAGAACAGGCATAGAAATTCTGATGGGAGTGGTGAGGCCCGGTTCACGAATATGCTGGGTATAGTTGAGAATCTCCCATTAAGGGAGTTTCTCATCATGGTTCTAAACTCCCAACATGTTCCCAAGATACCTGAAGGCTCCCATGTTGAGGGACCCGAAGCCCGCGACCATCTACAAACATGTCAATGTGCAAAGATAACGTAAGTAAAAAGACATATGCATATTCATACATATACGTGTATATATATATATACATATTTATTTATTTATCTATTTATTCACACACATATATATATATGTATACATGGTAACCTTTTTTCTATCTGCACTTGTCCTTTTCCCTACGTCAAGCCTCTCATGTAATTACATATATATATATATATATATATTTATTTATGTATAAGTATATATATATATATGTACGCATTCATGTCTGTGTGTGTATATATATATATACAGATATGAGCCACCGTCTAGACTCCGAGCGTCCCCCGTAGTAAGCCTTCTAATGCTCATTTACATAATCTTCTATATAACCCTTTTGAGGAGCTTCGACTATAGCTCATATTGTTGCATACACGCCTGGCCTTTGGGAAGCTCCGATTTACAGGAGACCTCGAGCAGCACGGACGGCTGGCCGAAGGGCACCTACCGAGCACGGCAGGCAAAGAATTACTAATAACCTCACTATTACCAGTACTAGTATTACTATTACTATTTCATTTTTACTATTTCCATTAGGTAGTCCCTCCAGTACTATTACTATTAGTACCATTGCCACTACTAGTACTATTGTTTTTATTAGTACCAATATTAGTATTATTAGTATGGGAGTAGGTTTTGTCAGGTGTATCTTGGGGCTCGAGGGCAGCAGGCAACATGTAAGGGTAGCGTAGGGGCTCTACGAGAGGCTGTGTTTTTTTGGTGTGGCACCATGTAATGTCTCTCAAAACAATGCGTCCAGTTTGGAGCTTCCGGATAACTATTCTGCTCTGGGGTCGACGGAAGAAGGTCGATTTTCGGAAATATTGCAGGTTACTGCCGTGATCATGGTAGAAGCTTTTCAGCGGGCGTTCGTGCGGATGCGCGTGTTGCTGAACGTCATAGCCGATTATGACTGAGACTAGTAGTGCGTCTGCCGCTGCGGCTGCGATTACCGCACCGCTACAACCGCCAACTGCTGCTGCTACATACCGCAGTGCTTCCGCCTCATAATTGGCAACAATGCCAGTACGGTGCCGCATCGGCCGCCACCGCCACCGCCAACGCCGCCGCTACAGCTAACCTAGCCACCACCTCCGACGCCGCGCCAACCATCCACCTTCACCACCGCCGCCACCAGAAGTTGTGAAACTTGGTTGTTGGCCACTGCCATCATGAGTTCTGCGCCCTTCTGAGAGGCACGGGATCACAATTTGATCAGAGGGCCGTGGAGACACGCCCGATTTCGGCTGTTCATCTATGCTGTCTGCGGTACCTACGGCCTTTTCGGACGTCACGCAGACAGCGACTCCATCTCACCGCAGGATGAGGCGACTTTGGCTGAGGCTGTGTTTTCGGGCTTGCCTGAGGGTGCTGTGCGGCCCTTCAGGATTCCAGGACAAGGAGCAGCCAGTTTGGGGAGTTTACCCCCCTTGCACCTGGAAGTATTTGAGGAGGAGGTTCCCACAGGTGATGTAGCTGCATATGTATACCACCTAGCTCGAGCAACTACCAGCCAGACGCTGGGCAACATCACCATGCTTCTTCATCCCGACTTTCTTGAGCATATCCGCTCCTGGACGGTGGTGTCGGTCTTCCGCTCATTTCTGAATGGGGCATGGCCACAGGAGGCAACGACAGTCTCTGAGGGACCACAGCGGCTTGCTAGCGTAGGGTAACCTCTTATTTCCTGTCGGTGTACTTCAGTAGGATATGTAGCATGGTAGATTCTCATTCGCTCTTCCTCCCCAGAGCCTGAATGAACAACGATGTGCCCTCAGGTGGACTTCCTGTATCTCGGGTGGAGGCATGAGGGCCCTGTGACACCAGAGGGTAGGGTGGCCTCGCATCTGCGCTATCACTGTGATATCGCGCCTGTCACAGGGAAGTTGGGGCCGTGCGACAACGGCTACAACCCCAGACTGCTGGAGATTTGGGCCAGAAAGCCATATCCTAAGCCCTAAATATTATTTAATCTTGCTCGAGCGGACCTGACTCTCTTGTTGAATATCTGGTACTCCCTAGGTTTGCCAGATATTACCGGTTCCTAAATGGCCACATCAACACAGGTCAGGACCGACCCTAGCATCCCTAAACCTTCAAGCGGCTAGGAGAACATCTGGCGCATGGTTTTTGGCAGACCCTTGGGCCCATTCTCCGGCGACGATTTGGGCGGCTACGACTTCTCCCAGCTGCTGGTGACACGACGGGCAGTACTCCGCCGCCCCGCGAGGCGCCTGGGGAAGTACGGGGCCTGGAATGCTTCTGCAGGGATACTGTCAGAAAGGATTTGTACACTTCGCTAGACTAGAACCCAAGTAGGACTATGAATTGTAAGGTTTCCACTGGGAACCAGTAAATGGTGTCTTTTAACTTGCTAAGATCGAAAGTCTATGGGGTTGACGTTTAGGGGCCTGAGTACCTTGCCTGTGACTTTACCCCCTGATACATAAAGGGGTTATATAGGGGTTATATTGGGGATATATTGGGATAATGGAAAAGAAAATGGAAACTACTATAATATGTAGGGGTTATATAGGGGTTTTATAGGGGTTATAATCAGCCGGAAATGGTGTACGCAGTGGGAGCTGATAATCTGTGTGTGCCTAAAGCCTAAACACTAATAAAGCCTAAAGCCCAAACCGCTTCTTTGCCGCGATGCAGCAACTTGGGAGATATTCACTTGAACTTTACTCCCTCCCGAGCTTGCCCTTAAGCTGGATCATTTACGAATTCAGGTTAGTTAGCGGTTAGTTCAGGTGGAAACGCCGGTGGAGTAGTATGGGGGAGGGTTCGAAGAACCCATAAGCTTTGGGCTTAGAGTTTGCATCCTTTCTGGAATGCCCTATCAGCAAGGGATATTTCAAACCAAACACCATTTCTTCTAGGCACTCTGGTAGTACCCTTTTTCCTTTTTGGTTTTTCTTGCAATTTTAGAGTCTCCTTATTAAAAGTTGGGCGTTTGGCAACAGGTACCCGTATATCAGCGGGGTTACTAGGCAACATAGCCTAGCTACTTCCCCTATACTAGGCCTATTGCAGCCCTTGCAGGTACTGGCGATACCTCTCAAAAGTTCTGTCTGCACGAAGCTCTTTCGAGCTCTTGCCTGGGACAAGGTACCTGGGTCATGATTGAGAACCCACTGTTTTTTGAGTTTGAGTGTTCATGTGCTGTAGCAAGCTTAGCCGCCTGCAGGTTGAGGCTTGAGGGTTTGAGCCCAGTGGAAAGCCACTCCTGCAGCCTAGGATGTCAGATTTTATGCTTTAAGATTGGCATTTCTTTGTCCGAAAGTACGAAGTTTTGCTGTCAGTTTGGGTAATTTTGGATTGTACGATGTCCAGGAAAGAGGTTGCAGCTTTTTCGCCAGAGGGCAGTATCAAGTCTTGGATGCATGCCTACTAGTGATCTTTTCCATGATGCCGAGAATGTCTAGTCAAGAAAATGGCCTACGACTTGCATGAACAATAGTTGGCGTACGACGCTACTGAAGAAGCCTGAATAATTCTCAGTGTTGTTCTCTCATAGCCCACAGACATACAAGGATATAATTATGTACTCCCAAACCCGAAGCTCATTACATTCGATGGGTCTACCTGCCAGCGTCAAAGGTTCATTTCCAGGAAGATTGACCTATCCATGAACGATCCGCACAACAAGGGTGTCTGCGCGTGCCTGCGTCACTGTTGGCTGAATACTTTCCTCTTGCAGTGAATATCTGTAAGCAAAAACCCTAAAACCCGAAACCCTTTTAGTGCAGCCCTTTGAGAAAAGATGTGAATGCTCCTAAGTACCCGCACACATGCATGGATAAAAGCCGAGCACGTTTACTTAACAGCCTTAACAGAACCCCCATTGCTCAATGGCCTCGACGTCACCGGGATTGATTGTAGACTTCTGTTGAAACCCCATATATGGTGATTTCCCAAAATAGGCGACCCAATATGGACCCCAAAAGACGATAGTCATTATTATGGGACCCCCCAAAAAGGGTCCCTCGCACCATTTTAGGTTAGTAGATGTCAGTACATTTCATAAATCCCAAACAGCCCTAGACCCTACCTGGACCCTGGATGTCCTTCCTTTTGGGGTTATGTCCTATAAGTTTGTAGGGTATACCCCCAAAAAGGTAGGACATCCAGGGTCCAGGTAAACCCTAAACCCTGAACATACCATAAGCCCAGCCATGACATTTCTGCGCCTCACTTGCACTGCTACCACCAAGGCCAAGCACGTAACCTCACAGTTGCTC
>CAJNIZ010043911.1:20620-36580 GCA_905231905.1 Symbiodinium pilosum
AAAGGTAGGACATCCAGGGTCCAGAACCTAAACCCCAGAGGTGGTTCGAGCACATGTGGCACATGCTCTTCGACCCACGCTACTTCCCAAAGCAAGATGGAGCCGATCAGGCCAGGCCTTGTTGAATTAAGGAGTCCAAGTTGTTGGTTGGGGGGGGGGGGGGGGNNTCGGGCATATCTATATATATATATATACATGTATAATTTATGTATATATATGGGATTTAGTCATAGGGAACTTGGAGAGTCCAAGTGGGAGGTTATGGGGTGTCTAGGATCATACGATTTAGACTTGGGTGCAGGGACCCAAGTATCCACAATGGAGCTATATGTGTCTAATGCGCTTGCGTTGCAACGACTCTTTAGGATATTGTTGTCCCGGCCCATGCATCCAGATCCAATCCCCCTATGTATCCAGTAGACAACCCCAATAGATTGCTTGTTTGGGGGCTTGACTGCAAAGGACGGGGATCTCCGTTCCTTCACGCGGCTCCATGACAATGCTCTTCCGCCAGATGCTCAGGGGGTTTAGGGTTTAGTTTAGATTTTTGGGTTTAGGGTTTGTTAAGCCCGAAGTTCCTAAGATCTAAACCCTAGTAGGACTGCCACTCCTTTTGGATCCATTGGCATGATCTGTCTGGCGAGCAGCGTGCCTTGTTAGAGTCAAAGGGTGGTTTCCCCAAAACTGCTCTTGCCCATATTAGGGGGGCTACCATAAAGTGGAGCCTTAATTGTCGGACACCCAAGTTACAAGTGTCTCTTCAAGTTTAACGGCTTTCAAAGTCTGGGGCTTGGGTTGCGGGGCTGGGCCTGCAGGCATAACCTTTTGGACAGGAAGGTCTGGCAGGAGGTCTGGAAGGGGGTGTGTCTTCGCCGATCGAGTGAGCATGGAGGAATTGCAGGGCAGCGGCGCAACGAAATAGCACATCGAACTCCAAATGCTTGGGTGTGCTTCGTCGGAGGTGTGGAGTTGTGAAGGAAGTCGTTGCATGCATTGGTGCCTGGTGGAATGTGCTGGCCACAAAAGAGCACTGCCAGTAAGCATCAACCCCCCGCACACCAGCGCATGGCTTTGCCGGGAGATGCAGGTCACGGCTTCCTCCTCTGACCATTCAACACGCCCCCAAGGGCCGGTGGACGACCACTCTAACGCCTATAAGCTTTGAGGCCGAAACCCTATACCCCAAAACCCTCTATCCCCCAACCTTGACCATAAAACGCCCAAAATTCAACTCCGTAAACCCTACGCCCAAACTCTAAACACCCCTGCAAGGCCTAAACTCAAAGCTCAGGCTTGGACTGAGGGCTGGTCCGGACTCCGTGCTCGCCTCAGTGACGAATCCAGATTTCCAACGATTAGGCTTCGGATTGGGTCAACTTCCTTCTATTACAAGGCTACTAGTCCGCGGGGATCCAATTTCTTGCAGCACCCCAAGATGAAGAGAGAAAATCATGACGGTAGACGTGTTTTTGGGTTGCATTTCGGGGTTCAGGGATTTGTACGGATATCTAGACCATTCTGAGGGATTCAAGGGCGGGGGCTCTCAATATTTAACGGTAATCTCCAGTAAACAGCGCTAGGTTTGTTGCATTTAGGGTGTTTCACGGAGACCCTAAGTTCCTGAAATGCCCAAGTTCTCCCTCATGCTGATATCGCACAGCCCCCCAACCCTAACATCAAATATTCACCATAAGAAACCTCACATGTTGGGTGACATATGGACTAATTATTAGGGTGGGGACGGTGCTTGATGTTAGTATTAAGAGATTCGTGACCTTAAGAAATGATGAGGATAGGATTTGTGGGCCCTTGCCATGTCTCAGGTACCATCCCCTTCGTGGTGCCCACTAGAAAGAATGGTCATTGTACAGTTTCTTAACTACTATTAGTGGGAGGCAGCATGAAGCGTCCGGATTTGTCTGGCCTCGTCTTACTTGTGCTTGAAGGGAGAGTGGTGGATTGAAACCCCCTGACAAATTCCTCTACAGCCCCGTAAAATTCGTAGTGCACATATTTGCTCCCCCACTCTCCCTTGAGCTCCTGTAAGTTGTGCCAAGGTCATAGCCAGGCACTACTGGCTGAATGCAGAGGAGCAATGTCGAGCCCTTCAAGATGAGCCACTTTCCTTGCAACAGGGGTTAGGGTTTAGGGTAATCTGGGGATAAAATTTTGGGTTATGATGAAGGGTTATAGTATAGCGATATAATGTAGGGGTAGATTATAGGGTTATTTAGGGATAATGGGGAAGAAAACGGAGACGACTATTCAGTCTGGCAGGGCCTCAAGAAGTCCGAACGTGATTCCTGCCAGGGTTCCTGATAGAATGTTACCTCAAACCCCAAGTTGGGAATGGCCCGTCTTTTTTTCAATCAGATGTCAGTCAATCAGCGGCTCAGGCAAGGATGCCGCATCTATCACATGCTGCAGCGGGAGAGCCGGGTCGCATAGTATGACCTCCTGCACAGGCTCTCTGCGTGGCCATCCAAACGCAGCCCTTCTATCCAGCGTGTGAGGCTGAGAGACAAGCTCAGGGAGGGGAGCCGCCGTCGTCGACCAGAAGGTTGTGGTTTACCTGATGGTTGTGCCGATGATCTAGGTGGTGACCACCCCGCTCTGGCGAGCTGCGATGTCACGTTGGCGGTATCCCTGTGGAAAGCATGAGCGTCTACCTTAAATTCAGAGGCCTTTCACAAAAAGCTACCGGAGCTTCGCCGAGGACATGCTGCTCCAGCTCCAATCCTGACAGTCTGTAGCTTGATGGATGGAATGCCAAGATTGGTTTGCACCTGCAGGCCTGAGATCAGCACTGCAAACTCGTCATCTAAAAAGGCTCCTGTGGCGGCGCGCTTGTTTCGAGAGCTGCTAGACAAATTGAAGCATTCCTCTGAACCGTCTAAGTTGTTGTAGTGTGGCAGCAGACTTGCTGGCAGGGGTACAACGGTCTGTGCAGGATGGTTTTGTGATTATATATGTGGCTAAGAAGTGGGTGCCGCAAGGCTGGAATCTCGCAAAGCAGGCTGTCTGTGTGAACTAGAAGGACGGGCTCGAGTCTGATTGGGAGGATTCATTCATGGATTTGTCATAGGCTACTTAAGGTTGACTTGCATGCAATATTGAATACTCTTGGCGGCAGTGACCTTCAGACATGGACCGTCTTGCTGCCAAATGTCACCCTCACGAAACATAGGAGCAATACCAATGCAGTTGTTCATTGCTACATGGCTAGTCTTCGGGCCTCGTTATGGGCACTCCATTGCTTGGGGGGGGGGGGTGAACCCAAAACCCAAAACCCATGATGCTGCAATCTTGAAGCCAAGAAGCTGCCAAGACGTCCCCAGTGCGTTTGCACCACCTTTGACAACTCAGACACATGTGAGTAGACTTTGTGATGGCAAGAATATATCCTGATTTGGGCTATAGTCTGTTATGAGAAGAACATTGTAGGCGTGGTTCAACCACCAAAAATACTAACTACTCCTGCGGGGCGTTCAAGAGTTGGGATTCTAGTTGGACGCTCTGAGTCGGGAAGTGCAGCTGGCGAATCTGTCAAAGTCGTTATGGCTTTATGGAGCCGTCAGTGATGAATTACCGCGGCAACCAGGTAGGAGTGGCTATAGTGTCCAACCATGGGGTGAGCTTACATTCACTCGTGGAATAATTACAGCATTTTTGAAAATACAATCTCAGCTAGACTAAGCTCACCCTAAACCCTAAACCCTATATACCCCTATAGCCTATATAACCCCTATTCAACCCCCCATATTAACCCTAAACTCATTTGCCTCTGTTAAAAGAGTACCTGGCGCCATGAGGATGCATAGCCCCTCGTTCTTCAACCGGAAGCTCCCTCGGATGTAGCCTACGGGTAGAAACATGGACCCCTGTCAATGGCCCTTGGCTCATGTGCTGGAAAGATAGGAGTACATACGTATGTGTATAATATATATATATGCATATATACACATATACAGTCATATGCATGGGTTGATTTATCTTGTATGCATATAGGACATGTGTCATAGGTACATAGGCACCTACGATTTCGGGCCCAAACCTGGGGCCCATGGCTTTAATCTTACTCAGGCTAAAGCCCTAGCAGGGCTTACTTAGCAACCTGTTTTCCTGGACTGCTAAGTGTGTATAGGATGGGGGGGGGACCTAGTTGCCAAGTTGCTGTAGCCCAAGTCGAGTCCTGGAACCCTAAGCCATTCTGGGGAGCCCAAAGGCTTCTTACTCCAATGCTGGGTTTTGTTGGATACAGGCTTTTAAGTCTTTACTGCCGTAAATTTGCACATGGAATAGAAATTTAAAGTTGTAATCTTGAAGCCAGCCATGGTCTAGCTTTTACCTTCGGAATCAGTTGCGATGGCTGACAGTTGGGGACCGCCTCATGGAGGGGCGTCCATGGCAAGAGCCTCAGTCGGTCTTGTCACATGACCCAGAGTGAAAACAATGGTTTCTTGAGCACAAGGAACCATGGCAGGGCTAAACCCTCCAACCATGAACCCTAGACCCGAAGCCCCAAATGAGTCTTTGCAGGTCTTTGTGCTTTGGGCAAGGATAATGCACAGGATTGTTCAATCCAAGGCTTGCGGTCCTTGTTTGGCAGCCTGCATGGTTCAGAGATGAGGTTTTAAGATGAGACTACCCGTGAGCCTCCAAATGGAGTGCATGTTCTAGATGTGGGTACTTCGTCAGAACCATCTCTGCGCAATCTCCTTGCATTCCCTTACTATAACCCTCAACTCCAAACCCCAACAGAATGTTGCATTTTACATTGAGTTATACCGTAGTTTCAGCCAATTTTTTTGGGAATGGGCATAGAGGTTCATCTCTGCATGTTCTTGGAAACTACTGGTGTGACAGCGCTCGTTGCGTAGAGCAAGCACGCACTTCGTCATGAACTGGTCTGGTGTGTTCGGCCCAACATGGTGCATCTACAACCGATTCTTATTACCTTTGGTTAGCTGGGAATGAAGAAATGGAAAAGAAAATGGAAACTGCCATAATGCGTTCTATAGGAGTACTATATGGATCCATTCCGTCATTCCTCGTTAACCAAAGGCAAGTGATAGATGCTGAGCAGCGCAAGCTGCTCCAGCAGGTCGCTTCGCGGAACAGGCTTTTCATGTTGATGCATAACGCTGAGTCGACGTGTTGCAAAATGCCACGGTGATGTGCGGATCAACATGATTTCATACTAATAGTAGTAATAGGAAGTAGGAACAATAGGAATATAGGAATAGTGGTATCAATAGGAATAGTTAGTGGTAAATGCAGTAACAATAGTAAATCCCTCTCCAAGCTTCCACCCCTCCATGGTCTTCCCCAATGCTCCATCCCGAACCCATGTCAACTTTGCAGCCGTAAGCCCGATAAACTCTCTCAACTTTTCTGTAATCCTAAGCCGCGAAGCCTTAACAAGTAGACCGGACATAAGATGTAGTCCGCACTATAGGGCTCCGCAAAAGGGACCCTAATTTTTAAAAGCCCTACTCCCCCCAACCACTATATAACCCCGGTGTCCAAGTCACTATCCATTATATTGTTCATTCGTTTCTCCATCATTGGGCTGATATCCCTACATATCCGTACATACTCCCTAGATATCCCTCTATATCTGGCCCTATCTACGCCCTATATTCCCTGTGTACGAGTTTTCCCTAAACCTTATAATTCCCCCTGTGTGCCGAATTTTTGGAGGCCCTAAACCCTAAACCTGAAACCCTAAACCGAAATAATAAACCCCAAGCCCTAAACCTTCACTCACCCAAAACTTCCAAAACCCTCCACCTTAAACCCTGAACCTCAACCTAAAGCCTTAACCCCTAAAGCCCAAATCCATCCCTGGGCTTCCCCAGTCACAGCTACGGACTTTGGCAGCTGCTCTCACTCCGGGGGAGGCCTGGGCTTCATACAGAGGAATAGTTAGGGAGTACATAGGGATGTATATATATATATATTGGGAATATAGGCTACTAGCAGAATGTATTTCTGCATATATATATATATTTAGGAAAATATATGTATACAGATATATATATATATGTATAGCAAAATGTATAGGGTTTCACAATTAGTTAGGTTTCATAAGGTTTCAGGGATGTTGGGGGTTCCTTTAGCCATAGGGGTATGGAGGGATGTATAGGGATTGTTGGGGTTTAGGGTTTCGAAGGATTAGAGGCTTGTTTGTGGCTATATTGGGGCCTGATGGTACGAGAGGTTGGATACTGCCCCAATGCAATAGCAGTTCCCCCAATACTATTTTGCGATTTCAGGAGTATGTTAGACGTACGAAACGTCCTGCAAGTGGTTGTTATGAGATGGTGGCAGTATCCGATGTAGGTCTTAGAGCTTTGGTCTTCAAATTTGGGGGCTGCGTAGGTTTTGGTTCCTACTCTGTCGCGGAGATAGATTAGCTTCCCTTCAGGGAGCCGCAGTTTGGGCAGGCTCCTGCGGTAGATGGCCCAAAAACTCAAGCAACTGCTTGCCACGTTGCCATGTAGTTTCTGAACAGAGATAGCAAGTGTATTCTCCTTGCTTTAGGCCCCCCAAGCTTTGGCATGGCAAGTCGATACTGAGTCTTGCAAGGTAACTTTTGTATCGGCGGGTGACCTACCCTAGGTCTGCATTGCAGGAGGTTCTACAGCGGTTTGGGGGCTCCGTTCTCAACAGCTCGGGTTCTCTTCCACAGACCCTGCGCCCAAATCTATTCGACCTTGGAGCCCTGCTACACCCAAACGGCCTTGAATTTCCGAAATCTGAACACTTAGGCCCGTTACCCGTTAAGCCATAAATGTTCAACCCTAAACCCTAACTGCAAATTGCCCCCAAACGCCAAGAATCAGACCAGGAATAGTATTCATAAGAACAACAGCAACAATTGGAACTACATTCATCATAAGATTCACAACCTCATTATTCACAAACACGTACAGATGCTGTTTGTCTCGCTCTAGAGGCGGCCCTGCTCATCAAGCGGTGCGTTGCATGCGGCTCCCCCAAGCTTGTTGTTTGACATGCTACTGGCGTTTTTCAGAAGTCGCAGAGCCCTGGTGATATTTAGGGATTACGATCAGTCTGGACAAGGGTTCCTAGAGGAATGGCCATGAGAAGACGGTGGGGTAGCGGGTCTAAAGTTCAAGGTGCACTGGATACAGTGATACGGGCGTATCCTGAAGGATCCTCTGGGTGTACTGTAAGGGTCGGTAAGAAGGTAAGTATGGCTTAGGGTTTAGGGTGTGGAAAATTTATCCTTCAGCATGCGTGGAGAAATTTGGTTCTGCTATGTTTATCATGGAAATGGCTGCAGCTGAAGCCGCTTGATTACTGTCACCCTACCGTGGCAAAGCGCTATCAGACTTGCCACCAGTTTGGATGGCAGTACTACTGATCGTTTTGACAATGGCCGTGACCTTAGAACCAAAGTGTGTGCTAGTCTCAGGTGCATTTCTTACACCAGGACATAAGCACGATTTTTATCAAGTGTGTGCTGCACTTGCCACCCTTCTGGCACACCTGCGGAAATGTTGATTATGCTTCCAGTGTTACTACTGGCCGCAGCATTCAAACCCGAAGCCCTAAACAGGGCAATTATACGAGCAGGTCTGGCAGATGAACTCCGTGCTGGTAACCAGGACGGCTGGGCCCTTATTCCTGTGGGTGCCAGGGTTTGGGGGTTGTCAGAACACTGAACTCCCCGCCCATGACGCCAGGCCCAGGCAAAGTCCTTGTGCCGCTAGCCTTGAGCCCGACAACCGCCCAGAAAAACACCCTAATCCACGCAGCTGCAAATGCTTTTTGATAGACACGCATGCATGCAACCCGCAGGTATTCATGTATGCATATGCGTTTGTATGCATGTGTTCCAGTATGAAAGTTTGCATGCGTGCATGTGCGTTTGTTTGGTTGATTGGTTTGTTGGCTGTTTGTCTGTGTGCTCGTATGTCTTTCTGTCTGCCTGCCTGCCTGCCTGCCTGCCTGCCTGCCTGTCTGTCTGTCTGTCTTTCTGTATGTATGCAGCATGCATGTATGTATGCATGTATGTATGCATGTATGTATGCATGTATGCATGTATGTATGTATGTATGTATGTATGGAAGGATGGATGTACGCACATGCGTGCATTTCTTTTATATATATATACATATGTGAATGAGCACATGGCTGAGTATGCTTACACATGTGTACAGCCATCTGTCTGCATGTGTTTCATATAAGCTGTCGTCCAAACTCCGTATCCCCCGCTATATTAGTCCCCTATATAATCTGATATATCACCCCCTTCAAGGAGTTTGGACCCTAAACCCTATATAACCCCCCTCTAAGGAGTCTAGAATACAGCTCATGTAATTGTATGCATGCTATGCATGCGTATGAAGGCATGCAGCTGCCTGCCTATCTGGCAGGCTACATGCCCAGCTGTCTGTGTCTGTGTGTCTACATCTAATGTGCTATGTATATGTGGTTTCCCAATCTGAGGGGTACCTTTCAAGGGGGTTATGGGGGTTATATAGGGTTTAAGAATTAGGGTTGATGGTTTCCCAAGATTAGGGGTACCGGTTTGGGCTCCCAATAGTAAGGAATAAAGTACAGAAGGGTCTATATTGGGTCCAATGCATACATGAACGTAGATCTCCAAACAAGACTCATCCGCCAGTCAGCTTCCAGAAAATGGAATATGCCCGCCTCCTGCCTCGGGTACACCATTTCCCGACCAGCCCATACAGAGACAGTACTGTGGCTGCCATCAAATCCGGCATGACATTTATGATGCTAATCTCCGATGACTCTTTAGATTTGTCTGGGCACATAGGCTCGTGCAGGAATTTTAGCATCAACAGTATTACTCTAAGGCAACTACAAGAAAGAAGTTACCATGTAGGGACCTTAAATACGTCTTGTATACTCAATATGTAGCTCCCCATTGTCCAAACATACCGCTTATACTCCCTTTGTATAAAGTCCCTCTGGTTGGACGCTCCCCTCCTGTAGTTGGTCCTGAACTAAGCTGATTCGAAGTTCTGAACTCCACAAGGCCCGGGAGCTGCAACCACGCGCCTTGCGGCAGTGATAAGAGGCAGCAAGCTTTTGGAACCGGCTTGTGGCCGGTTTAGAGCTGGGTTGGGGGGTATAGGACTTGCTACTTTCGCTGCTGACCTGAAACTATGTACATGTATGCTTTCTCTGCCTTATTCAGTACCATTGACCTGTGCCTTGCAGAAGCTTCCTGGTGGTAGGTTCTGGCGCGGAGGCGTATGCGCCTCAGAAATCGACGCTATACAAAGCAGACTGTGTTCCATGCGGTTCCCTTCCAGTCTTGGGCTATCACTTGAATTAAGCTATTTATCCACGTACAAATATATATATATATTTATTTACATCGGAAAATCCGCTTTCAGGGAATGCCCAGTCCCTAAACCCGACAAACGCTAACTCATTTAGCAGCTTCTCAAAATCTTCCGCACAACCCTGAGGCCCATGGCTTTCTTGGCCGAGTGCGCCATGGGCCAGAGTCGTTTTCCTTCAAATTGAAAACCCTCACTCCCGGATATTACGCAGTGTTCATAGGAGAGTCTGGTTTTTATGCTGCATGTATTAAGATAACGGTTTGGGGGGGGTTTTAGTTTTCGGTGGCAGTGCTCAATTTGCCAGCAAGGCTCCGATTGCAAGAAACCACTGCTCAGGCAGGAAGCTATACCTAATGAGAACGCTAGCAGTCGCATATCGCAAATAGGGTAGCAGCAGAACCATGTTGCTAGTAGGAAGGATCATCGTGGGCGCTAATGTCGAGCTTTCTGCGCGTGCATTCTAGCCTTGATTCAGGTAGAAGATAAGCACGAGACGCGAGCAGGGTTCGGTCTGATAAGCAACAGTATCATTGGAACTTAGGAATATTCCTTTTCTCAGACTGTTACCGAACATGGAAAATGCTGGCGAAGCCGATGCAAGGACATGTAGAACCGTAGAAGTACCTGAGACGCCTTCGGACAGTATGCAACCCCAAGAGCGGCTTTGTGGTGGTGTCCCTGAGAAGCTGTTGACGCTTGCGTACTCAACCCCCAAGGCAAAAATCCAGGCAAATCTACATGCGTGAGATGCTGGACACTGTTAATCGTACAGCCGGCGAAGCCCCAGACCCTAAACCCTAAAGCCTGCAGGATCAGGGCTTAGGGTTCAAGATGTAATCTTGAACACGGTTGAAGCACATGAAGGAAGCCGTAAACCACCTTCCAGGTACTGGCGTCGCGGTGAGGAGGTTGGTGGCGATGCTGCAGCCTTAGCTTGCGCCTTTCTTTTGGTGGTTTTCACATTGGCGAATGTAGATAGCATACAAGTATATGTATATAGGTATGCACCCACGACTTTGGAGAATGAAGTAGAAAAGACCTTGAAATTGGGGGTTATGTAGCATGTTATAGGGTTTAGGGTATGCAAGAAGTTGGCGTACCTTTCTGGGGGTGGGACTACGTTAAATCGGGGCATATGGCATATGAAGGTGATCCTAGCTTTTGGAAGCTGCCATACAGGAGCCATGTTGGAGCGATATAAGGAGTAGGCATCGGACAAAAAGGAACTCTGTAATAGGCGTTACCTCCAGGAAAACCATCCGTCATGCGAGGAGAAGGACGTGAAAGGGATCCCAGGCCCCCTGAGTATCTGGACAGTAGGTCCTTTAATTCCATATCATATGTTTAGGGTTTTGGGTTTAGGGTTTAGGGTTATATGGCTTCTACCTTCTAGATTCTCAGGGCTTTGCGATCATTGAGGTCCATAGGTCTCAGCCTGCGTCGCATCAATCAGCGGTCCCAAGCATACCGAAACAAAAGGGCTTATGGTCCATGCTTTTTCAATGGGGCTTACAGCAGTTCTGCATATGATACCATTTTAGGCTGTATGTTGGTTCCAAGCACGCGTAGCCCCCCAAATCCGTATCATTGACCAGATACACCTTTCAATAATACTACGTTCGCAAAGTCAGAATCTGCTGACACTATCGAGCACGCCCATGAGCCCAAACCCATGACGAAACTACATTTATTGTCCCAGGCATTTCTTCATCAGTTGTGCTCGCAGGTGCGAGATGTCACGGAAGCAGAGGCCCAAAATCAAGCTCAGGCACGCGTTGAGGCTCGGGGAGGAATACCTATAACCTTGAAGTTCCCTCAAAGCTTTGTAATAGCCCCAGCTGTCCAAATACTTACCTACTTTCGAGCTGTCCACTCAAACCCCCTAAACTGCGGATGAATGGCAGTATCGAGAGCTAAGCCATGTGCGCTGTTTTACGGCCCCGAAGAATTGCAGGTTCAGTTATTTACTTGCCATTTTCTGGGCTTCAGAATGAAGAGGGTGCTTCTGAGGGTACGCGGCACTTTGTGCGCTGTATTGGGAGTCTTCTCGACAAGAATCTGGGAATTTGCGGAAGCTGGAAAGCTTTGATTGGGTTGGAGGTTATCAGAAGAGAGCGTTTTTCGGTTCCAATTCAATTTGTGGGGTCATTGGTGAGTTGTAGGTTATAAGGTTCCTCCGAGGATGATGCAGGGTAAGCGTTCAGAAAGAAGGCCTCTACATCCAAAGCCAACTGAGTCCTTGCTGCAATGACACGCCAAAAAGCCTCCGACATGCCATCCAGTTGCTGCTTTTCGATTGTGTCTCCAACCCTCTTGCAAGCCTTGCAGGTCCGCTTGCTTGTCCTGTATTCCAGCCCAGACATGGCTGTACACCTCTCAAGGGTGCGACAGTGATTCCCTTTAAACCTATCACAAACTCCAGCCCTATTTCCTTAGCCTATAAACTCTAGCTCTAAACCCTACAGCTCAGCCTATACACGGGGATTGCGGGCTGCCCTTGTCCCCATTGCAAGCCACTGAGAGGTGTCGAGCTGCGAGGTTCTGTTGGACCTTGTGGCCGGTCGGCTATCGCCCTTGGTCGTACAGACCCCACTGGGGTTTGTCGGCTTTTTTGCTGTAAGCTCTGTGTATAGATATATATATATCATATCTGTATATTTATGTTATATCTGTATATTTATATGCATATATATGTGTATGTATGTATGTATGTATGTATGTATGTATGTATGCATGCATGTATGGATGGATGGATGGATGGAGGTAGGTAGGTATGTATGTATGTATGTATGTATGTGTGTACATATACAGACCCACAGATGAAGGGAACACCTGACGGTGAGTGGAGAGTGAATTCCTGCATCCTACAATGCTCTCCTAGAGCACCAGTGAGACTCAGGGCTTAGGTGGGTTTGCGCTTTGAGCTCAGGACTCCGACCCAGGACTGTTATGCAAGGAAGAAGGTTTTGCTTTGACTTACCGGATGGACTGCTGAAGAATGTAGGGGCTTGGGAATTTGGCCACCATGGGCCTTCTCCTACAAGGGCACCTTAGTGCAGGTCCTGCACGGATGTTGGGGAAGATCTTCGAAAGCTTCTCTCATCCCTGTAGCTCCAAGTAACCCAATGTAGGTGACATTTATTTTTATGACATATAGGTTTAGCCCCAGATAGTTCTTTGTTGGGCCATGTTTTTGTCATGCCCATTTTGGGGATGCTACGGCCTCTGCATCCAAGACCCTCGAACTCCTCAAGTGACCTGGGCATGTTCCCCGAAATGCGAGGATCTGTACAGCTTCAAAACCCTAAACCCCTCGCATACAAGCCCAGTTTCCATTTGATGTTGAATCGATGTTTGCATTTGATGTTCCATGATTGTGGGCAATACTATCCCTACACATCCCTATATGGCCCCAATGTTCTATACTCGAAAAGATATAGCAGTTCAGCTTTCTTTTTCCATTATCCCCGTATATTCCCTCGTTGTTTTGAACACCCACTTGGCCTAGTACACGGCCTCCACCGTTTTTTTCTTGTTCGTTGGGTCTGCGTTTCAGACCCTAAGCCCCCAACACTAAACCCTAAGGTTTAGGGTTTCCATCCAAATCAGTCAGCCCCTCATCCCTGGACTCTGAAGTTCTGTGAGGTTTAGGAGCTTAACTTGTGGATCTCGAAAGTAGTCAGGTATCATAACGGCCAGAAACACATAGACACAGAAAGCATGGCTGTTCTTCTACATACTTGGGGGGCTCCAGTAGGACTTGCAGATGTAGGTTTTGTAGGATTTCTAGGGTTTAGGGTTCAGGGTTTAACAGACTCTCTCTCGACTCTGAAACTTGCCCTCAGACTCTCAAGCAGTTGCCGTTTGGAATGGTCGTGCATTTAAGATGTCTTGCAAGGATCAAGGACGAGGCCATACTGTGTAGAGCCCAACTCACAGTCAAACAATATCGTCTATGGTCTTTTGTGTTTGCTGTTCTAGATGACACAGGTTATTTGTAATACACCTACCTAGCCGCCAAACCCGCAAACCCTCTAAATTTCCAGTTTCCTTTTCCCGTTCGATTCTCTTTTCCAGTTGAGTCTCCATTGTTCTTATGTATGCTTATATATCCCTATGTCTCCTCCTATAGCTCCTATGGTTCAGGTACCACCTACAATCCCTAAACCCTAAACCCAAAGGCCCTTGTAACCCTAAACCATTTGGTACTTTCCCAAAATAGGAGCACCCTAAGCTAGACCTCCAAATACCATCATCCTTATTATGGGAACCCCGAAAATGGTACCCCTAATTTTGGGAAAACCTAATCCCTAAACCCTAAACCTTATACATCCCTATAAAACCCCTATATACCCCTATTAGCCCCTTTAAAGGTACCCCTAATTTTGGGAAACTGCAACATTCGTTTTCAGATGGTTGATGGTTGTCAGCAACGTTGCTCATTTCAGTTCAAGGAGGGCCCTTCTTGTAGCTTGATTCACATGGCCTTCGGGTGAGCTGTGCGCTCGTGGAAAAACTTCTAGCGCAGGGCGCGCTTTCAGAGTTGTGTGATCTGAGCCCAATATCTCCAACTGCTGCGTCAACTCGCTGCATTGGCAGCGGAGCATAAGCTCTGGGGCCTTTTAGGTGTGGAACTCCTTGAGGGACGACTGCACCGAGCTCGTTGGTCTTCACTTCGAGGGCTCCTACGACCCCACAACGAGCGACGATTCTTCAAGCCCTTTTTTTGTTTTGACTTCTTCTTCAACATCATTGTGCTGACTATGGCCGAGTCAAAAGAGCTCTCAGGAATTCCTTCGTGGGATGGTTCAGCTAGGACCTGGCGGAGATATACCAGAGAGGTGAGCTGGTTCGTGCAGGCGACGCCCGTGCACAAGCGTCGCTATTGTTCGAGCAAACTTCTGGGAAGACTGTCAGGACCCGCCCGATTGCTGGCTATGTCTTGGAGTAAGATGGCTTTCGACTCGCCAGATGGTACGCGTCTCCTGTTGCAGAGACTTGCGGCCAGTCCTCTGGTTCGGAAGACGCTCCCGAATGCGGCGGCGATCTGTCAGCAGTACTTCTCCTTTAAAAGGAATCCTCAGGAATCCATTGGAAACTTCTTGGTGAGAGAGACCCTGGTTCACGAAGAGTTCACTGAGGCGATCATCAGGCTGCATGAAGAGAAACTTGGTCTGACTCAAGAGTCGCGAGACTTCGGACTACCTCGTGATGAATGGTCCGGAGGCGATCGATGGGACGATGGCAGCTGGTGGGATGATCGCTACTACGACCAGGACTATGAGGAGGCTGGCGATGACGATCACCATCCTGACGGCGATCCCCCTTACGCTGACGGTGATGACCCAGGCCTACCTCAGCAAGCTCCTGGAACTGGAAACCCTTCTGCTACTACCGGCTCATCACCCAGTCATCGACCTCCGTCTCTGCGTGATGCTGCTGTTGGCAGTGCGTCTCCACTGGATCCTGAGCTTCCCAAGGGTGTGGAGGCTATTGATGAACTGGCCATTGCAGACTCCTTTGTGATGGGAGTACTTCGTGGTTGGAGACTACTGCAAGCAGCAGGCCTCACGGCCGAGGAGAAACGGGACATTCTCTCCACGACGAAGAATTCCCTGGACTATGAGAACATCTCCTCGGCCTTGCAAAGTCTTTGGGACGACCAGCTCCTCAGCCATCGCTATCAACGAGGTGGAGCTGACTTCTATGCCCATCAGGTCGAGCAGTTTGACCACGGCGAGCTCTACTACCAGGAATCGGATGATTGGTGGCAGAACTCTGATGGCGGCTGGTGGCACGATGGCTTCTACCAAGAGAACGACTCCTACGACTGGTGGGAAGATGACTCTTGGTATTACCAAGAGCAAAACATGGCTACAGAACCGGAAGACCCGGAAACCTCGGAGAAGTTGAAGGAAGCTCAGAAGGCCGAGCGTGTGGCCGAATCCTTGGCCATTGAAGCTTCTCGGACATGGGCTGACGCTCAGCGTGCCACTCAGGCTCTTCGGAAGGACCGGGGATTCGGACTTCATTCCTCTCCTGGAGGCGGACCTTCTGGGAAGTGCTTCATTTGTGGAGGCAATCACTTTGCACGTGAATGTCCTGACCGGCAACATCCGGGCAAGTCATACTCCAAGGGGAAGGGTAAGTTCAAGGGCTATATGACCGAGTATGAGGACCTCAACTACTCCTCCAAGGGCAAGTTTAAGGGCAAGGGCAAGGGCATGAACAATCATTGGTTGGAGAACTTTGGCACTTGGAAGGGCAACAAGGGCCGTGGCAAGCCCATGCACAAGTCCAAGGATGCACCCCGCTCTGTCAATGCCTATGCCTCAGACATGCTCCTGGCTGGCTTGGAGGTTCTTGAAGCTCAATCCTCTTCGGCATCTTCTTCTACTGATCCTGGCACGGGGATGATCGACTGCGGGGCAACGGCTTCTGCTGCTCCTGAGGCAGTAGTTAAGAGTCTGATTGATACCGTTCTCACCCACGACAAGGGAGCCATCATCGAACTTGACCAGAGTGCTCGGCCATACTTTCGCTTTGGGAACGGGCGTTGGGGTAGAGCCTTGTGCAGAGTTCATATCAGCAGCGCAGTGTCAGGGAGAAC
>CAJNIZ010043911.1:39287-53455 GCA_905231905.1 Symbiodinium pilosum
TTGGCACGAGTGGTCAAGGAGGCTGGACATCCCGAATGGAAGGTTCAGGCAGCTCTCAATTACAAGTGCCCGACCTGTGAGTCTTTGAAACCAGGAGGTGTCTCGTCGGGTCAAGTTCCTCCAGCCAGCACGACACCGTTCTACCAGGCCTGGGAAGCAATATCAGCAGATGCTGGTGAATGGGTGGTACCGGGGAGTAAGATGAAGGTGAAGTTCATTTTGTTTATGGACCTTGCGACCAAACTCCGTGTGGTCTATCCTGTCAAGATCTACGAAGTGTTGGCTATGCAAGCAGAGTCCGCTGAGGACGTCATCATGGGACTGTCGGAGAGATGGCTTTCTTCGTTTCCAAAGCCAAAGCTGTTGGTGATGGATGCTGCAAAGACCTTTTCTTCAGAAAGGATGCATGCATTCTTGTCGTCAGTGAATATCATTCCACACTTCGTGGCTGAAAAGGAGCCGTGGGCTCATGCACAGAGGCCAATGTGCAGGATGTCAAGCACACCGCCTCTGCCATACACAAGGAGGCCTTGGACCAACATCCCTTCATCTCCCTCTACCTCGTTGTGTCTGCCTTGAATTCCACTGAGGTCACCGCTGGATACTCTGCATATCAGTGGGCTTATGGCCAACAGTTTCAAATCACAGATGAGGATGCTCGGACCTTTGCGGTGATCCCTAAGGATCCATCCTACGACTATGCTCGCCTTCTTGCAGCTCGCGAGGAAGCAGAGATTATTGCCAAAAAGACCAAGGCCCGACGTGTCTTATCCAAATTGGCCAACACGACTGTTCGTCAACCTCTACGAGAATTTGAACCCATGACTTTGGTCAAAGTGTGGCGCAAGCTGTGGCCAGTTGATGTTCATAAGGGCCCACGGGGAGGCCTGAAGAAATCTGGTCGGCCACATTGGGTCGGCCCGGGACGAGTTGTTTTTCACGAAGTGCTACCTCAACAAGCTCCTGGCGATCACCGTCGTCATGTGGTGTGGGTGCTCATTGGGACACAAGTGTTCCGCTGCTCCGTGCATTCGGTGAGGCCTGTGACGGAGACTGAGCGCTTCATGTACGAGACTAGTGGTCAAGAGGACTTCAGCAAATGGAAAACCCTAGCTGATGTCCTACCTCGACGTGAATACACCGACATCACGGAGGAGGAGCCCAACGAGGATGAGGTAGAAATGCCTAATCTGCCACCTCAGCCAGACGCCACAACTACCGTCAATCCTTCTCGGAGAGTGACTGGCAAGGCCACGCCAATGGATGAGCCTTCTTCTTCGACCTCGGCACCGGCAATGACGAGACCTTTGGAAGATGTCAACGACTATGACAATGAGCCGGCAACCAAGAAGGCCAGGGGTGACGACCTGGACTGGGTTGAGCAACTCACCCTAGAGGCTGAACAGGAGGGCAAGTGCATGGACATTTTCGCCGCAATGGACGATACCGAGGAGTTTCTCAAGATCGAGTTTGACGTTGGCGACTTGAGCAACCGACAACGGAAACACCTTGAAAGAGACCCGGTGAGTTTCATGGTCAAGAAGATGCGTGACAGTGAGGTCACCATATCGCGTCTAAAGCCGGAAGAACGACCTCTTTTTGGCCGTGCCAAAGCCAAGGAGGTGGACAGCTTCATGCGCAATGAGGCTGTGCGCAAATGCCTGCATCAGGATGAAGTTCGGGAGGCCTACTCCTCGGGCCGCATAGTTAAGGCCCGTTGGGTGTTGACCTGGAAGCCTGTACCCCCTGAAGACCGTGAAGCTGCTCTTCGTGATCAACAAACCAACCCTGAAACCCTCCACACCAAGGATGGCTCTCGCAAGGCGAAAGCTCGAATCGTTTTGTTGGGCTTTCAGCATCCCAGTCTTCTGGACCCCTCCTTCAAGACCTCCTCGCCGGTGCAGTCGACTCTTGGGCGAAACTTGCTTTATGCCATGTCTGTTCAACATCAATGGCCTCTGGAAGGACTTGACCTTGCAACTGCCTTCCTTCAGACTCTTCCTACCGAGGCGGATAAGAACTTGTGGACAACTGGTGTTGAGGAACTTCGAGATGCACTAGGTGTTGGTCAGGAAGGGATCATGCGGATCCTTCGCAACATCTACGGGAGCACGACGGCACCACGCGGCTTGTGGTTGGATCTACATCGCAAGCTCACCAGCTTAGGTGCTCAAGCTGTTCGTGGAGAACGATGTCTCTGGGTGTGGCTCTCTCGAACACGGAAGGACCGTGATCATCCCCTTTCGATTGGAGCCATGGGGGGACATGTTGATGACTTTCATCGATTGGGCGATGGATCGTCTGAGTGGTTGGAGATCAAGAAGAAGATCGACAGTGTCTATCAATGGGGGACGGCCAAGACCGGTTCTTATAGACATGCCGGGACAGATGTGACCACATCTGTGGATGAGCGCGGCTACCAGCAAATCACGGTGGATCAGAACTGCTATGTGGAGTCGCTTCAGGACGTGCAGATATCCCCCGACCGGCTGTCAGTGGACCTGCCCCTCACGAAGCAGGAGATGGAGGCATGTCGTACTTCACTTGGAGCTCTTCAATGGCTAGCCGTTCAGAGCCAGCCTCAGTTGTGCTCTCGATGCAACCTGCTCCTCACCGACCTCATCACTGAGGGAAAGACGTCCGTCGCCAAGGAGATCCAGCAGATGATTGGCGAGGTGCGTGCCGAGCCCTTCGTTTTAAAGTTCACGAAGCTGGATGGCGTTCAACACTGGACGGACCTCATCGTGATCTCCATGGGAGATCAAGCTCATGGAAATAGGCCTCAGGGAGGAAGCACCGGAGGCATGGTCACGCTCCTGTCAGGACCAAGCTCTCTCAGCGGCCAGGTCTGCGTCATGACTCTCATATCCTGGCGCACATGGAAACTCAAACGTCGTGCAATAGGGTCGAACGATGCAGAAGTGCAATCGATTCTGGAAGCAGAAGATGCGAATTTCAGAACGCGGCTTCTGTGGTCGGAACTTCATGGCGCTGGTGGCCTTGAGGCCGAACGTTCTCGCCGTCTTGACTTGGTTGAGGACACCGAGAAACAAGTTCTTCGTGTCCAAGGTGTTCTGTGCACGGACTCGAAGGGTGGCTTTGACGCCGTGGAGGTCAATGAATCTCCCCTGCTCGGCTTGAGCAACATGAGGGCTGCTCTTCAAGCATTCCAGTTGCGGGAGAACCTTCAACGTGCCGGGTGTCTCCTCCGATGGCTCGCTTCTGACTACGATCTTGCCGATGCTCTGACCAAGAAGAAGGCTGACAGTCGTACTGGCCTTGTACAGTTTTTGAGGACCGGATACTGGTCCATTAAGTATGATCCCAGCTTCACGTCCGCCAAACGGAACAAGCAGAGAGGACATACTGCTATCGATGTCATTTCTCGTCAGCTTCAAAGCCCTCCTGAGTACGTTGCTGATCTTTGTTTAGGGTTGGTGCAACATTCGTTTTCAGATGGTTGATGGTTGTCAGCAACGTTGCTCATTTCAGTTCAAGGAGGGCCCTTCTTGTAGCTTGATTCACATGGCCTTCGGGTGAGCTGTGCGCTCGTGGAAAAACTTCTAGCGCAGGGCGCGCTTTCAGAGTTGTGTGATCTGAGCCCAATATCTCCAACTGCTGCGTCAACTCGCTGCAGAAACCCAAAAAGATTCAGCACCTACGACCCTAAACCCCTTGTACCCTAAACCATGTTTCAAGAGGAATAAGCCAAAGCTTCATTTGAGCTGAGGCCTTGGCTCGCCGACGCGCTACAGCCTCGGTGGTCACCTTCTTGCTGAGACATCTAGAGGTGGTTTGGGGTTTAGGGTTTAGGATCTAGGGTTTAGGATTTAGAGTTTAAGGTTTAGGATTTAGAATTTAGGGTTTTGGATCTAGGGTTTAGGACTTAGGGTTTCGGGTTCAGGATTTAGTCAGGGTTTGGGGTTTGGGGTTTGGGGCAAATGGGAAATGGGTTCATTTGGGGTTTGCACGGATTATATCGTAGAAATTTGGGGGGGGGTCATGATTAGTCCCTGCCCTATTTGAGGTCCGTAGTATACGATTTAGGGTGGCAAAAATGCACCATGATTCGGGCAACCTACCATGTAGGAATCAGGTCTAAGGATTTAGGGTGCAGGGTTTGGGTCAGATTGAAAACTCGCAGTTCCGGTTTAGAACCCTAAACTCTAAACCTCAACAGTACAAGCCCTAACCCTAAACAGGATGCATTGAGGGTTTGGATTTAGGCTTTCAAGTTTTCGGGCCTAAGGTCTCTCCAAAAGTTTTAGACGTTACGTAAGGTCCTAACTGTGGGCTCTAACATGGTCCTTACCTGTTTCCTGGGTCCTAATTATGGGCCCTTAGTCAGGTTTTTTAGGTGTATAAAAGGTATATAAGGACCGTTGGATAAATTGCCCATACTAGGGGCCCAAAGTTCTGTCACGGTAGGTTGATTGGTTCCAAGTGTGTTTGCCGAGGTTTGAGACCCCAACATCCAAAACCATGTGGAGGGATTTCTTGTTTACCCTAGACCCTAAACCCTAATACATGGAACCTTTGGGTTCTAGATTGGTGAAGAGTTTGATGAAATCGCGAATTTCATCCCTGAGTTTGACACGTATCTACTGGATCCCCTCCCTTAGGGTTTAGGGTTTGGGGTTCAGGGACAAGGGTTTAGGGATTAGGGTTTAGGGTTTAGGGATTAGGGTTTATGGTTTAGGGATTAAGGTTTAGGGTTGGGAACTAGTTTAATAGAGAAGCAAATGGAGAAGATGATGGACAATGACACGGGTGCTGGGATTGGATAGAGGATTGCAGGCATTAGGTTTTCCGAATCTTGGGGCTGCCCTACAATAAGCATTGGAGTATTTGGGGGGTCTATTTTGGGGTTCCCCTATTTTGGCAAATTTGGCAAATTACGATGTATGTACTTAAAATCTATCAAAACCATTCCCTTCAAATGCCACCCCGCCCCACAAATACTAAATCCACTCAAAATCGTAGTGGTGTATTGGAGGTAATATTTATTGTTTAGGGGGTCGGGGGCCTTGTAGCCGGAGGAGGGGGTGTTACACATGTGAGTATCTTGGCCAGCTTTTCCGACAGTGGGTGGTATAGCTCCTGCATGACCCTAATCACCTTGTACCTCAGGCATGTTTAGCATGTCAGTGTAGTTCTCTCATGCAGGCCTCTTGTAAGCAAGGAATGAAGGACGGGATCCTTCTAGTACTCGGTATATGATCTGTATAAAGCAAGCTAGTTTCCAGTTTCTCTTCCATCCCTTCATTCAAACCCGTCCGTCATAACCCCCAGTTTCCATTTGATGTTTCTTGTTCTTTTCCATTTGAGTCTCCAGTATTAGGGTAATATATCCCTATATCCTCTTTAAAGGGACCTAGGGCTTCCATTTCATGTTCCATGTTCTTTTCCATTTGATTCTACATGATTGGACTCTAAACCCTAAACCCTGCATTGGACCTTCACTGCTGGCCAAGGTCAAAGCTGTAGGAGACATGCAGGCTGCCAAGCCACTGGTACCCTACGTCCGCCGACTTGTTCTCAGCATTCGCAATGCCTGCAAGTGATACAGAGATAGTAGTACTAGTGGTAACAGTGGTAGTAGTAAGAAGAGTAGTCCTAGCGAGAGTGAGAATAGTGATAAGCAAGTTGTTGCTGTTACGAAAGTGGCTTTGTGCTTCATATATGAGAGCGACTGGAATTGCTCGCGCTTGTGCAACTTGAGTTACGAGTACCATGCTTCATGAGGGAACTTCCCAAAAGAGATATCCTGCTTGTATACCTCGAAATGTTACAATCCGTGTAAGGGACTTCTAATCTCTGGAATCCCATTATCATCTCCCGATCTGAATGAACCGTGCGGTACTTGATCCAAATTCTTGTTAGCGAAATGGACATTATGGAGCACAAGTTCCCTTAGATTTTTCCGTGTACATCAAGAGGAGTCCTAGGAGCTTTAGATCAACTTTCATGTGAATTCTGGAGGCGCTGTGGTCAAGGCGGTTGGGGAGTTCCAAGAAGGACGCAGCGTAGCGTCCCGGCCACCAAGCTGCAAGCAGAAGATGCAACTGCGAGCGTGGCGGGGGGGGCATTCCGGAAGACTGCTCCCAATGCCCTGATGTAATTATGCGAACTCTAATCCTAAACCCTAAACCCTAAACCTTAACACTGCAATGTCAGAGATTACGCTGACTAAGATTATTTTCGCCGGTCCTTTCAGAGTGTGCCTCCCGCAGTGGACAAGGTCAAATTGCCCAGAGAGATGAGCCATAGCAGGAAGCTACACCAAACTGCAGAATACGTATGGTAGTTTCCAAAACAAAAATATGGGACCCCAATATAGACACCCAAATACTATAACCCCTATGATGGGGACCCCTAAAAAGGCATCCCTCATTTTAGGAAGCCACCCCATATATCAGCTTCGCGGCGCAAAAGCGACTGACAGACAGCCCGTCAAACTCCAATTCAATACACGAGCCTTCCTAAGATGGATGTCTAAACAATTACCGAAACTATGGCCCTAGATTCCTTGTATAGTTATAGTGACATGTACCTCAAAAGGATATAGATAGACCTCAAATTACATTGGTAACCATTTAGGCTCCCGCATTACACCGGCTAGGCATGGAGCTTTTGAGCCAGCCTCGTCCTCGATGTGTGTACACGCCTGGGCAAGCAAGCTGTCAGCAAATCCACCTGTGCACCGCAACCCAGCCACAGGGAGCGTCGTCCAAGCCCAGCTCGTGCAGACGGCCTTTGGCTCAGACGTTGCTTCTAGGCACTTTCTGGAGAATTTGGAGGAAGCGGCGGCAGCATGGCTATGGGCATCAGCTTGGGACAACAAGAAGAGCAAGCTTGGTTTCAAGTAGCTCCAACTGCGATGAGGATGCGCCGGGTGAAGGCCAGCTACGCGGGATCCTGCCCTCGAAGTGCGAGCGATGCAACAGAAAGCTGTGCCTATGTAGTGTCTTGCCTCCGAAGCCATTGGATACAATCACTCGGCTTGTGCTCTTCACCCACCCCAAGGAGAAGAGAAGAGCTTTGGGCTCAGGCCCACTGCTGCAGCTTTGCCTCATGAACATCATCGAAGTTGTTTGCAAGGAGTTCCCAGAACCGCTCGAGGATACCGCCCTGCATGAGAAGCTGACTGAAGACAATCGCCAGCCATTCCTGGTCTACCCAGGGCCCACTGCAACTCAGCTTACACCTGGAGTAAGAGATTCGCTTCCCACATCTTTGACCTTGATCTTCATTGATGCTCGCTGGGATCAAGCGCGCATCATGCTGAACCGCTCAGATTGGCTGCAAGAGCTGCCGCGAGTTAGCCTCCCCAGCTCCCTGCAAAGCCGCTACCGCTTCCGGAAGCAGCCAGAACCGGGCTGCCTCTCCACGTTTCTGGGATGGGTTTGAAGCTTTTCGTGATCTAGTCTAATCCATATGCCATCCCCATGCAAAACAGAGCTTTTCAAAGTCTTAGGCTGGAGGCTGCCGCCGAGGCACTTCACGTCTTAGAGCAGCAGCCCAGCCTGCGTGACAACCTGCTGGCGCCCTTCGAGGAGATGATCAGGCTTCAGAGCCAATTCCTTCCAAGCAGGGAAGATAAGAACCTCAGCCTGGGACCCCCTACGGAGGCGGCCAAGGAGAGCGCCCATCCACGGTGGAACCGAAGGCGCAGAAGGCAGCGAAGGAGAAGGAGTTCCAGAGTTGCTGTGGAGGCTTCAGGTAGTGCTCCGCTGGATGTGAAAAGAGTTCTGGGCAAGTTCTTCGGCCTTGCTTTATTACTACTATGAGCATTATACATGATTATGAGTAGTAGTAGTCTCAGTATTATTAGTACTATTATGGTATAAGTATGAGTACTAGTATTAGTACAACTGTCACTGCGATTATCATTGTTATCTGTAGCTAGCTCCAGGTTCAGCCCTCCCTTCTCTGCCTCATTCACGCAACTAGATGATTGCAAGGGATCAGTATTGCGGCAGTTTGTTGAGATTTGAGCTAGAGTCTAAACTCCCTAAAGGGGGTCATATAAGGGGATTGTGTAGGGGAGTAGTACAAAGGTTATTAAAGGGATACTAGGAGTTGAGACTATAGCTCATTGGGGTGTAATGTCATCCTGGCGTTTTTCCAAATGATCTGGCAACGGGTTGGGCACAACAATCCTACACCAAGCACATCAGCTACATGATGCGGAGTGGGCAGCAGCACAGAGGTCATTCGCATCCAGCATGGCAGAAAGTCCTCACCAGCCGAATGACTCTGGATTCTCAGACCCCCTTGTTCAGACTTCTGTATAGAAGCCTAAAAAAGGACCGATATTACGCCCTTAATTCTAATCCCTATAAAATCATAAAATCAGATACCCCCCCACCCTATTCTAATTAGGTAGGCCCCTGTACTATGGGATCAAAAGGGCGCAGGCGCTTACTTGGCCCTGGAACTAGGAAGCGGTCACAGACGCAGCAGGTCCACAAGTGAAGCGCTAGAGATCAAAATCCAGGGATTGTCCCTAAACCCTAAATTCCTAAACCCTAAATCCCTAAACCCGAAACCCATTGACCCTAAAACCTAAACCCGCCTCTATCAACCGCTGCAACCTCACGGGTTGCTTTGTCAGATCGCAAGGTGTTCACACACCTACTTTAGGCCCAAAAGTCTATGAACAGTACCTTGTTGGGCTTGTTTGGGGAAGGCTCTAGCTTTTCAGTCAAGGAGGATCACTAGTAATTGATCATGGGGCTCCATGCGCACGCTAACAGGCACATGCACGCACAAGATCTATCATCGTATGAGGTCGTATGTATCTGTGTGCACACGTATATGCGCAGACGCATACAACCGTGTATTGAGCATATCGTCTCAAGCTTGTAGAGTCTCTTGGCTCAGATCTTTCATCCGGCTGCGTGCTGATGGTAGCATGTACGGTGACAGGTTCACATGAAGGACACAACTATTAAGACAGCCAGCAAATTCCCCCTTTCAAGACACTTTTGTTCGGTATTGTGATGTCTTTTAAAGCCGAGCAATTTTCACCTTCAGTCTCTGGGAAGGGAACTCCGGGGCCCGGAGCATATCGGCTACCTTGGGACCCAGATGGCACGTTTGGGCTGTGTCGGGGCACCCAGCAGCGACGACGGCAAAGGCGAGAGTGGAACCCTCGCCCGCACATCCGTTGCCAACGTTGCTAACATCCACGCCACCAGCAGTGAAGGAATTTGGACAGGGTGCAGTGGGCCGAGTGCTGCTGTGAGGTTTGCGGGGCAAACTGTTGCAAGAAAGGTCGCGAAGGTCAACAACCTGAACGCAAAACTCGCGGAGGAAGCGAGACTGTTGCAGATTGTTGCAGGGCATCCGAACGTTGCGCAGATGTTCGGCGGTGTGGAAACGCATAGCTGTTGCTCATCTGCCTGCGCCTTTCGGGGCCTAACTTGCAGCAAGTCCTGGCCAAGCGCAAGAGGTTGCCGGCGGCGGCCATGTACACAGGACCCTGGCCCGGGGACTTCTCAGCGAGCTCGCGCACATGCATCGCTTTCTTGTAGCGCGCTGCGACATATGTGATCGCAACATTTGTTGCAGTGTTGATGCGCAAATGGAGTGGGAATTGTGCATCATAGATTTGGATGCTGCCAAGCAGCTCCCGAGCCCAGATTTCACATTAAAGCCGATACTATGCCAGCGGACGAGTCCTCGCGGACATCGCAAGCAAAGTGGATGTCACAAATCATATCGCTGATGTAGTCTCGCTCAACCAGAAATTGATACGGCCCGAGCTGGCGCGCCCCTCCGCGGTGGAGGCGGCTGAGGCAGCTGCTGCAGCTGCCCCGGGGCTGAGTTGTAGTCGAAGCGGCAACCAGCGGCGGCATCATTCGCGGGACGCCCATTTCAGACTGGAAGGGTCAGCGGGGTCAGGAAATAAGCACAGCACTTCGTAAGTTGGCAAACAAAGAATGGCTGGAAGCTGCTTGCGGTTGCTGTGGCAGGGAGGGGCTGAGTGGTGCTTTCAGGCATCACCGCCCATGACGTTGCACCGGCTTTTCAACAGAAGCGTTCAACCTGGAATTCCTGCAACAGGCTTCAAACTAGTAGACGGGAAGCCTTGGTAACCTTTCCACACATTTGGGTTTGGTAGGTCAGTGATTCTGATAACTGGGCTTTGCATGTTGCTCCTTTTGTACGCAGGGGCCCGCTACACGTTCAGGCCCGACATATGTCAATTTCTGACATCATCCCTATTTTGTAATTATCAAACACGGCCTCCAGAATCCCCTTAGATTCCCTAGGGCCAGGGTCCCTGATGGTACCCCATTTGGAGCATCCCAGCAACGCTGCCATGATCCCGCTGCCATGATCCCGAACGCCTTTATTTTGCGAATCTGGACCACAAACCCTAAACCCACTGGGCAGCAAAGGCCATCACAGGCCCCATCTTTCCACGGCTCTTGGATGCCAGACAATGCCTCGACCACCTGCGCCCGGATCTTGGTGTGTTGGATACATCTCGGACAGAGCTAGAGCTATAGGGCTGGACTTTTTCTAAGGTGAACTTATCATGGACACGCAGTGGACAAATAGAAGGACGGTATATTTTGAAGGGAGGCATCAAGTTTGCGCATGAGGCAGGTACTCAATGAGGGTGCCCCACGCAAATACATACCTCTGATCCATTTTGACAAACTCGTGAACTTTAAGTATATGCATAGTGGGCTTGTACACAGGGCTGTTTAAAGGCAGTTACAAGGCCTGAGCTCAAAGTTCGAGAATGTGCAGGGGTATGTGTTTAGGTCATTAATTTAGGCCAGGTGCAGCAATGATGATGAAGGGTTCCTCTGCTTGCATGGCCCTAACCCCAGCATGCTACGGCCTTTTGTGCTTGGAGTTATAGCTTTTCCCTCCTTGGAAGATTATGTTGTTGATGGACAAAATCCTCATGACCCTAGGTATGCTATACTCCCTGCATGGTTCAGGAGCACGGGCAATGCAGGATTTTTGTCCTTCAATTGCAGTAGCCATACTTGCAGCGCACTCCTACTTGTTCCTAATTCCTAGCCTATACACCCCAAACCCTAGACAACTCCATGTCGCGGATTCACTGTCACTTGTGCCACTATCAGGTACACCCCCATGGTTCCCCAATGGGACACACCGTCTAAGAACCTCAGGCTTCCGTTATGGGTTGAAGGTTTAAGGTTTCGTGTTTAGGGTTTAGGGCTTTTTCATTTGAAGGTGATTCCTAGGAATCTACCCTATAGCTCCACGTATTGCAATTTCGAGCTTTCAGGCTCCAGACACACTCTTGCATGTTCCACAACATTTGGACGACATAATCTCAAAAGGTCAATAGTCTACATGGCTTAGTGCGGTTCGGTAATGGAGTGTATATGATGCCATGCGAGGGTCCACTTCCTCTCCCCGAGGGCTTGTGTTTGAATTAGGGCTGCCGCACTTGTAGCTATTGCCATCGTACGCAAATGAGGATGCGATGTTCCTCGTGCTTTGTAAAACAGGCTTTTTCCATGTGAGAAGCCAAATGATTCAACATGGTGTCCGGTCGACACCAGCTTCAAAAATCATGGCCCGAATGGCCCGAATCAGGTGTTGTGTGGCCGTGCCTGGTCGAGCCCTCAGTCAGTAGAGATGTGCAACAATTTTTTTTGAAGAAGAATTTGGAGCAGCAAATGCCACCTCATATAAGACATCGCAGCTTGAAAAAATACCCAATGAACATTACCTTACACCCTCTGTAAGCTGTTGTAACCTTGGAGTATGCGCCATTCCTCTCTTCCGCACTGCATGTCTCATGCAGGATGCCCGTCTTCCGTCAGAGGCACCACTGTCGTGCAATGCCCAGCTTCAGGAAAGTTAGAGGCACCAAGTCGGGATATCTGCAAAGCGGCTTCCTTGTTTCCCCTTAATCTGTTTTCTGTTCATCGAAGTGCCGTATCTGTTCATTTGTTCAGTGCGAAATCGGGTTGAGTTCGACGCTGGTTGAGGAAAGTGATCCCTCTGCCTGCGCTCAGTCCAGAGCGTGCATCTGCCATTCATGTCCCCAGATTTGCTAATTGCCGGGGTCCTGCAGCTATGGGAGCAGGTCTTCTAAGCTCGAGCGGGGTGAAGATGGCTTAGCGGTTGAGAGTACTGGAATACAGCATCTTTGCAAGGATCAATGCTTTGTGAGAATTACCTTCCTCTGGGCAGACACGTTATTGTTATTTGTCAGGCCACAATGGCCACTACTGCCGCCATACCCCTCGCCCCACCCTCACCGCCACGGCCAAAGGCCGCAGCCGCCGCCAGAACCATTGCCACTGCCTAGATTTACATTGACTGCTGTGTGCAACACCTCGAGTCCTGACAGCCTTAATTCAGCACGCGTCGGATGGCTAATCTGGGCTACTAACTCACGAGGTGCCTGCGGCTCCTTGGTTTGCGGCCAATGCTCCTTCTGCACACATGGACGCAACAGCCGGCGCTGCTTGCACGCGGCTGAGCGGGTACAGTGCCCAATAGTTGGATACTGTGGATTTTGGTAATAGTATTTTGAGAACAGTTATCAGGTAAGAAAATTATACATATATATATATACATAAATAGATAAGACAGATAGATAGAAAGGTAGATATCTGTGACTAGGACCATTTAGGTAGGGCACACTTGGGCTTTTTTGGGAGGGCTATACGGGGACATGGGTGCGTAGCTGTTCGGACTCTTAGCTTGGAGTGCTGTGCCTCTTCTTTGTTTAAGGATGTTGCTTGTTTGGGTAGGTTTACAGGACCTGTCATTTGGGGCGTCTGGTGATGGGATGTGGGATGTAGTATTAGAAGTAGCAAGTTGTTTTTTTTCTAGGGGCTCCCGACCTATCAGTTAGAGGGACTCCACACCCTGTAAGAGTGGTATAATAGGACCGTGATATAACCCATAGTCTCCATTAGAGTCACTACTACAGGGTGAGGGTCCACCTCACCTATCAGTGAGATCCTACTCACCCTGTGGGAGTGCCCTGACTCCATGAGCCTCGCTTACTGGTGCCCAGCAAGGGAATGAAGGAATAAACCCTAACCCTTTAACAGGGTTTAGGGTTTAGGGCAGGTTATTGAGGATGGTGTACGGGCCCATGCCTCACCTCCAAACTTTACACTTCCAAGCCCAAGTCTCAAAGAGTATTTAGTATTTTCCACGTTCTTGTCCATCCCTGCTAGCCACAAAATAAGTTGTGGGTCCTGTTCTTCGTCTCTGGTATTCAGATACCTTTGTGGTTGTATACCTCCCTGTTTGGGGTTTACGGCGTTTGCGGTCCTAACTTGTCACTGAGCAGTTTGCAGTCAGAGGGAAGGCCACAATTCCACAAGCCCCAGCCTTTCCATAAATTTGTCATAGCGCTGTTATATAGCAAAAGTGTGGGAACCACCACCAATAATCGATGCCGCCAGGAGCTCGGAACTGAAAGGGCACTGACCACTGGTTTTTGCATGCAAGGCAGGTATATTAAACATGCGAACGCTCGAGCAATCCATGATGGAAACTGAAACGAGCTGTAGGACATAGCCTGGTGGCAACTTGAGCGCTTTGCTATCTCTACTGATTGGGCGCCACACTCTTTCTGCTTCCAATACTTTGTCTGAACCCGTCCAAGTTCCAAGTTGTACACTGTACGCTAGGAATCTAGGTTCAAGGGTTCAGGGAAGTTCAGGGCACTGGGCTTAGTGTCCAGGGTATAGGATCTGGCCCAAATCCACTAGGTGTTCTACCAACGGCACATCTGAATCAGCAAGCCTATGACCAACACAAAATTGGAACCCGTGACTTCCCATGGCAAACTTGCCCCAAACCTTGCTGGGGCCCCGAAGAAGCCTAAAGAAGTAATGTGTTCAACGGCATGTTTGGGTTCTGTTCGCAATGCCACCTACCTTGAGGCCGTGTTTGATAACCAAGGCGGTTCAGGCCTTTGTAGCGTTATCATGCTCCTCCATAGCTCCCTCCTACCCTCTCATAGCAGTAGAGCATGGTATACATCATTTACTCCTTCGACGTTGGGTTGCATTCTTTCGGGCCCAGTACTATAAAGGGACTCTACTGGGAACCCCAAATAGGGAACCCCAAGAATATAGCAGGAATATAATGGAATACAAGGACCCTGGTAGGTATATTCCTATTATATACCTACTATATTG
>CAJNIZ010043912.1:0-14238 GCA_905231905.1 Symbiodinium pilosum
CACGACCCCTCCAAGCCGCACTGAGCACAGTGAGTGCACAAAAAATTGTGTGTTTGTGGTCATGAGTGCGATGCTCAAGTGTTTGGTGAGAGCAACTAGCCAGACCAACAGGTAGAAGACATCGGAACCACCAGGTTGTTACGTATTGTGGTTGTTGCCAACGCGAACGAGAAACTTGGGCCACAGTACCTGAGAAGCGGACACCTCTCGCTCATGGAGGCGCAAGCATTGGAGTTTTGAGCTTGTTGTGCATGCGTCAGGCATTTGTTATAATATAGGGGCCTAAATGAGTAATAATATTATGGTTCCATATTCCTTAGATAATTATGGTCTATGGTACTTCAAATGGACCTCAAAATGATATTGGTAATTATTTAGGCCCCTGTGGTACATGGATCTTTGCAGCGTCGTACCTCCAACCATGGAGATCAAATGCTGGCACCGCTTCTCAGCCAGAGTCAGGTTGCACAGAGCATCAGCCTGGCATGTGTCAGATCAGATCGCTCAGGCATATGGGTGGCTGTCAAAATTATGGTCCCTTTTCGGATCCCTATTATAATACGGCACCTAATGTTGACGGTACCCAAAAAGGGACCATAATTTTGACAACCACCCATGTGTCAGATCAGATCACTCAGGTATATGGACATCCCAAACCCCAAATTGTAGGACAAAGCTACAAAGTTCAGCACACAAAACTATGCCAGGCAGTCCGCACCGCAAGTCCTAGATCCCGGCAAGCCCCAGAAGCCCTCTGCAGCAGGGGTGCTCTGTACCATTTTGTGAGCGCTTCAGCATAGTCTTGGCGCTCCAACCCCTCCCATCTCCTGAGGCATAGGCCAGGCGATGGGGTAGAACTTGTCCCAGAAGCACCAGGCAGTAGAAGGAATGTAGGGGCCTACATAGCTAGGACAATGCAGAATGGGGCTGTGGGAGTGTACCATGCTACGGGGATGTCAGAGTTCGAAGGGGATAGGACTCCTGATAATTCATGTTTCTGCATTAGACGCTTCATTGTTTCAGGCTATGAGCTCGGTCGGATTTTATGCTTGAGGTGTAAAGAAGCAAGCGTTATTGATTTTGAATTTCGCAGATCAGTTGGTTGCACAGGATGCCCTAGACCCGAAATGCAAGAACACCGCTGCCTGGAGCAAAGAAGGATTGTCTACAACTACAGCCCCCCAGCGGGATTTGTCTTGCTCAGGGGCTCTACGTTACACGGAGAGACCAAACCTGCGAGAAGAACAAGAAACACGATCGCATTGAGATGCCCCGTGAAAATGCTTGGGCGGGAATCATGATTTACTTGTTATCATTCTTGTTGTTCTTATCTGTACCCTGGGAAGAAGACGATATTCGGAAAGGATAAGACATAATATCAATAGAAAATTAGTTTTATTGAGATATGTTGTAAATTATTGGGTTTATAATATAGATTGATTTTGCAGGATTAACTTCATTTGAAATTTATTGAAAATGAATCTTTTCTTGTTGGAAAATATGCCAAATATTGGAAATCTATAGTTTTCATATCAAATTATCATGAAAGAAGAAATCATCAATTTTCGTGATCCAATGATTATATATATTCTTTAAAAATGATAGCATTATTTAAGAAAGGGCTACGTTTAGATGGTCATATCTTCGATAGCTTGAGTATGAGACTCATTAATTTTAATGAAGAAATATTTTGAATATTGAAGATTCTGAAACTTTCTTCGATTTCTTAATATAAATTTCGTAGTTCAAGAAAATTTGATATATATGAATAAGAATGAACTAAGAAATTGAAAATTTCAATTAATTTAAGAGATTAATTTTTAAAAATCTATGGATTTTGATTAAAAATAAATCATATTTAGCTAGATATTGGAAGAATTTGGGAAGATAAGAAAGATATTTAGATCTTCCCAGACAAATTCTTTTTGAATTGAAAGATAATAATCTAGATATTAATTAGTTCATGAATAGGATTATTGGATTTCTTGCATCTATCGGGTTGAATAAATCGTTAAAGATGAATTCAAATTATTAAAGAGAAAGATTCAATTTTTTAATAGATATATTTATTGAATTTTATTCTTATTAAAAAAAAAATTGGCGTATTTCTTAATAAGATATGAAGGAATTTGAGGAGATTCTATTATTATAGATATGAATTGATGATTATTATCGAAAATTTGATTGGCTTTTGATTATTATTTGACTGAAAATATATTATTGATTATAGAGGAATAATATTATAAATAGATTTTCTATTTCTTATTTATTATATATGAAATTTATTGTTTTTTGATATATAATAATATCGATTTTTTGAAATATATAATATTTTTCGTTGACTTATATGAAATATGAATTATATATCTAATATTTGATATAGAAATAAGAATAAATCGTAATTGAGAAATATATTTCTTTTTCTGAAGGATATTTATAATAATTGATTAGAAGAAATTTTATTAGAGATTGCGTATCTATGAAATGATAATTTCGTATTTTGAAAAGAATTATCGGAAATATATTCATTTCTTATTCGATGAGTATATCGAGATTTCATAATCTCTAATTTATCTTTTGAAATTAGATTTCGAGAATCTAGAAATATCTAAAAAAGATATAAAAATATATCTCTCATTATTATGGCGCGGCGGGCATTTACGATTATTTAGAATATATACGGACTAATTTTTCCGGCTCCCCTCTAATATATTTTTGGGGGCTTTGCTGGGAGCTCTAAAAGCTCGGAGATTTTAGATTTTTTCAGAAAAGCTAGAGGCTCTAAAATTTCTGAGAATTTTGCATGGGAGGCGCGACCCAAAATCTCAGAGATTTTTGGTCGCGCTGCCCTTCTCCTCGGCGCGGCTTTCCACGTGATTTATCTCTCTCTCTCTCTCTCTTTTTGGTTGCTTGCGTCGTATTTGCTCGGCGGCACATCTAGATACGACATAATCGTATTTATCATGCGTCCCTCCTTCCCGCGGATCCGTCGCATAATCATCAATGCAAGAGAGATAAATGAAACGAAAATTCTGGACCAGAATCCTTGGGCAGCAGAATAAAACCTCCGGAGATTTCGAATCGTTCTCTCGATACAATTTATCCAAGAGAGATAAATAGAATAGAAAAATCGGATCAATGACCTTCATTCGCAGGAACAAAAATCTCACGAGATTTCGAATCATTTCTCTCTCTTTGTTATCTGCGGCCCCTACTCCCCAGATAATCTTCCGCGTGATTCTTTGGCTATATGCGCGATTGATCGATTGAATGATTGATCGTATCTATTCACGACATTTATTTCTTCTTCCGATCCGCCGCGCAATAATTGGTCAGAGAGAGAGAGAAATGAAATGAAAAGATCGGATCGGAGGTCTTGGATCCCACGCATAAAAAATAATCTTTCTTGAATCTAAATCCTAAATTTTTGAATCTATTCTTAAATTCTTGATTCCAAAATTTTGAATCCAAAATTTTGAGCTCAAATCTTTGAATCTAAATCCCAAATCTTTGAATCCGAATCTTTGAATCTAAATCTTTGAACCTATATTTTCGAAAATTAATCCTTGAAATCAAATCTTTAAACCCAAAACCTTGAATCCAATCCCCTAATCCCCTAAACCCTTCACCTTACGATCTACATCCTAAAAGCCTGAAACCCTTCCCCAAATCTTAATCATGGTTGCAAAATTGGACTCAAATACAGGCAAAGAAACGTATGATTAGTTGTAGCAACAAGCTATAGGATATGCAAATGCCTCGTTCAACGGGCAGAAATCCAATTCCATAAGTGCACGTCCGTAATCTGTCATTATGATTTCAGGACCCCGTCTCGGTTGAAAAAATCCTGACCAATCCCTGGTTCAGCGGAGATTGAGATATCGATATGGAACCCAAGGTCTGAAGCCGTGAGCTGGACGTTTCAATTATATCCGTCGTCAGGTCTAATGAGCCAATCTGCAGCGTTGCAGTTCAGCAGCCAAGCTAATTGGCCGCTGAATGCAGAACGAAGGGCCCGCTGAGCGATTCTGGCGACCTCGGCGGTCACGATGGGGCACGAGCCTGGATCATCCATTTTATTTTGTCATATAATTCTGGCAATGCCCCAAATTACGCAGTTCCCTCAATTGTTGCTAGCCTGGTAGTCCTCAATTTCAAAGTACCGACGCATATTCAGGATTCGGGATATCAAATTAAAAGGAAATAGGATTTGGAATTCTGCATATTGGTTTTTTTCTATATCAGCTAGCTTGCCGTTTCGAGTTAACTCCAACGACGATATTCCGCTGCTATAAGCAACGGGTCCCCTCTAGTATTCCGTATTCATGATATTTAATAAGGAAGATGATTTATTAGATTTATCTTCATCATTAAAGATGATTCGTCTTAAAGAAATCAGAATTTTTGGATTTGATTTCTTGACCTATTATAATTTGAAAATATAAAAAATATCGGAATTTTCAGGAATTTTTTATTTCCTCCAGAACAATTATATATTCGATATTATATGAGATATCAGATTGATGAATAGGTTTAATATATCTCGAATTATATATTCGATAATGAATTTTCTAATCTTGAATTATCTGATATAATATTATATGAATTGATCTATTTGATATTCTTGAAATTATCTTCAAAATCTAGATCAATATCATCATTATTTTCTAATGAATCTTATGATTGAGAAGATAGAATGATAAGATTCTCTTCTTCTAATGAGAATCTTAGATTTTCAGCATTAGGATAATTTCGTATTCCGATCGAAGATTATCTTATTAATGAATAGAAATATATTCTTGAAATATCTAATCGAAGATATTCTCTATATTATCCAATCGCAGAAAATCTCTATAATATCTAATCTTTTAATATATCTTTAATATCTATTTTTCAATATTCTTAGAATATTAAATTCAAATTATTCATATAATTCTCAATCTATAAATATCTCTAGAATATCAATTGCAGAAAATCTTCAATATCAAATATTTATCTATAGATCATCTTTATAATATATATTTTCAATTATCTATATATTAGTTATTCATGACAAATTCCTATAATATTCTTTTATAGAATATCTCTAGAATATCTAGGCATCAAATATCTTTTTAATCTCTATCCCCAGATTATCTAATATCTCTTTAATATCTAATCCCAAATATCAATCCAATATCTAAGAATCAAATATATATTTCTAATCTATTCAATCTAGAAATATCATTTCAATTCTTTATAATTCCTAATTTCTAAATATCCTTATAATTCCCAAATTCTAGATATCTTTGGAATGATCAATTATCAAATGATTCTTTTAAAGATCAATTCTCAAATAAATTATCCTTATCATTTCCAATTATAGAATATCATTATAATATCGATCTTCAGAATATCTTTATAATATCTAATCTTAAAATATGATTAGAATAATCAATCGTCGAATATCCCAATTATATCTAATTCCTAGATATCCCTATTTTATCCAATCTCCCCATATCTCCAAAATGATCAATGATTAATATCCCGTCAATGCCTTGCAACGTCTAATAGATATATATCTTTATAATAGAACATCTCTTTAATATATAAATATTCAATAATAGTATAATATCCAATAATAGAATATCCCTATAATATCTAATAAAAGAGCATCCGCGGAGTGCCCGCCTATCTAAATTCATAATATATTGATATTATTCAATGGCAAAATCTTTTTGCGGAATCCAATTCTTATAATATCGAATTTTCTATTATCTTTTTTTGATTCCGAAATATATTAATCTCATATTTTATTGGATAATCTTGCAAAGAAGATCGTTAAGGGGGGAGGCAAGATAGCCAAGAAATATCCCTTCAATATAGAAAATTTAAAGATTGGATTATGATTTAATATCCTATGAATAATTTTGATTTGATTTTATCATTGATTGACGACGATTGGGCCGGATCTATATAAGATTATCAATCAAATACGAATTTGACGTGATATCGACGATTTTGAAAAATCTTGCCACGCGGCTAAACGAAAATTCTATTTTTTGAGATGATTCCGTGATACGGAATTCCGATTCCGCCATGCATGATAATATCCCCTTATTCTATTTGAAGAAATACTATACGATTTGAACGAGATCAAATGAAAATTCTATTTGCCTCTCTTATATGATATAGGATATTATACGATTATTATCAATATGTATTCGTCATATGATTAAGCCTATATTTTGAGATATCCCTGATCTAAAGATTTTTTGAATAATATAATCGAGAATTTAATTTGAATTTATATCGAACGAATTATCTTCGTTATTTTTTGATTCTGAAATATATATAATATATTTGGGAAGATATCTTCTGCCTATATCAAATCATTTATCCTCATGATTTTTTTATTTCTGAAATATATATAATATAATTGAGAGGATAAATTGGGATTATATCATTCCATTTATCTTCGTTTCTTCTTCTTTCTGAAATATGAAAATAATACATCGGCAGGAGAAATGATACCTATTTTATGATGATTTTCTTCGCCTTGGCGCCTTATCACCTATTTCTATTTCATTTTGATCTAATATCTTTTTCAATATGATAAAAATAGAAAATATATTCGTTCATATTTTCTTCGTCGAGAGATAAATATTTATTTGGATATATCTTTTTTGAATGATCTATAAATAGGGATTCTGAATATTCGTTATCATAATCGATTTATTTCAAGATTATATATATATATATATCGTCGTATTTTGGATTCTTTTGCCAGCACCTTCAATCATATTCTGGAAAATGATATGCGTCCCGAATAGGGAAGGGAAGGATAGAGAAGGGTCGGTCTATCTTTTTTATCATAGGCTCCTAGACGGAAATATAGATTTATTTTTTTATCGCAATAATGAAAATTCATCCGAATTTGAAAAGATCGATAATTCCGAATTCAGATCCATTTCAATAATGAACGAAGATAAAATAGAAGAATAAGATTCAAGGACGGAATATGACGAATTATGAAATTCAAAAAATAATTTCAATTATGAAGATGACGATCCTGAATATCTGAATTTTGAAGACGATTGCCAATTTTGATAGGATATGATTATATGATGATCTAAATATATAAATATTCTTCAGGATTTCGAATCTGAAGAAATTCATCGCAAATTTGATTTAATTTCGTCATCAATTTCCAAAGATTCGTCTTGACTAGAAAGATCAAATTCAATATAATATTTATCTTTATGATGACTATTCGGATCAACTATCATATCAAGATCTCTAATGAAGACGTCGAGATTTATAGCAAATCCCTTGATATATAATATATTATAATATTCAAATGAGAATTTCTCTGGCATCTATTTTCGGAGCTTTGGATGCAGGCTCGAGAAGGAAATCAATATCAAGATATCTTGAATAATCTCTTCCATATGATAATCTATTTCTTCTATGAGGCAAAATGATTTGATATTGATTTTCATATTTTTTTCAAATTTTCATTCATTCTTTAGATAGATTGATCTTGATTTCGGCAATAGAAATAAATGGAATTATATTTATTTTCTCATATATCTCCCATCTTTATAGGAAAATATGATATAGATTCTCATCAATTATCTGATCTTCTGAAAATGATCCCAAGACTAAAGATTCAATCAATAAGAACCACAAAGATCAAGAATGAGATTTTCAATTATAATCCGCGCTCGTCTAATCATGATATAATGATATATATCGTCGGAAATTAGCCGAGATTCATTCTTATTATAAATATTGAATATATCTTTCTGATATCTATTAAGATCGTCAATTATCTTATATAATGAATCCAAAAATCTCATATCTTCTTCGAAAATTTCTCCTAGACAATCAAATATAATCGGATTAAATCCAATCTCTTGCTCATGATCAGATATAGATTGATTATTTATTTGAATTCCTTAATTTTATGATCTTCGATGCCTAAATTCCCTATTCATAATCTGATCAAGATCATAATGAAATTGGAACCTTTTATATGATATCAAGAGAAATTTCTGAATTTACCTATCTAAATCGGGTCCATATTACGATGGTCAATAGGACGTGCCGTCAATTCTTGACGCAAATTTTGCGCCCCATATAATTATGCCTGCACCACGAAAGGATTATATGCATTCAGGCATATCTCCGATATTTATAAAAGAAATGATAAAGATATGGTCCTGTATTCCAGGAAACGATTGATGAAATATCCGGATAACGTCCAGAGCTGGATTGCTAAATTAATAATCCGTAGATATTCTATGTATATAATTCCCTGAATTCCAGAAAAAAAATCAAAAATTGAAAGCTTCAAACCCCAATTTTGTAAAAATTAACCGCAGATCATCAGAAATCTTTTCAGGATTCTCGTGCCAGGCTCTGGTCAGCATCAATACGCATAATAATAATACGGATCGGATAATTTCATAGCAAAATCCCCGCCCAACGGCTATGATTGCCACTATTGCTATTATAAATAGATATATATAGAGAGTGGGCTGGCATAGGGGCCTATTTTTATCAATTAATATAAATATTTTTTCGATAATTCTAATGATTTTCTACTGAAATTTGGAAAGATATCCTCATTCAATTTTTTTATTAAGGAGATATAATTGGATTTCTAAGATTCAAGGCTGGGCCATCCCTGAATACCAAATCCTAAATATGAAACCCCAAATCTGAAATATTATATCTTAAATCCTAAATCCTAGATTGGCATATATCCAAAAGTCTCTATTTCTCGTATGCGCAGAATATATCTAAAATATAGTAATAGGGCTAGATATACAATTGATAGTCATTCTTGAGGAAAGATCTCTCCTTAATGAGATCAATATAAAGAATCGATATTTCTATATATATATTATCGATCTATGAATTCGATTGATATATCAATCTAATTGGAGGATGCGGCCTATCAATAATTAAAATATATTTTGGGGATGAAGCAGCCATTAATTTGAAATAATTATTATATGCAAATATATAAAATGATTATTGTCATTGGATGGATATTGGGGAGGTGGAGGTGCCTGCCAAGTACAATTAATAGAGATAATAAATAGAAAGAAATCATATATATATGAATTGATAGATGAATTCTGATATGCTATCAATATAATTCTTATATCTATCTCGATCCTTTGGATTAATTATATGAGGGATTTTCTAGGATGATTTTCTTATTATTGGGGATATTATTGCCGATTCAATATTTGCCCAATAGGAAAGATATATTGATATGATATTAGATAAATTCAGCTCAGCTATCAACATAATTCGGGTATTTATCCCGACCCTTTTGATTATATCTATAAGATATATTGGAGAAGATCCCTCCCTGGATATATTTATTTTCAATACTTTTATTTATGCCCATATATATATATATTTATTAGAATATATATATATAGAATTCTTTATATAATTAATATTTCATATATCTTAAATATATTGGGAAAGGGCTTCCAACGCAGATAACGCGATGAATATGAAGGATATATATATAGATAAAATTCATGATTTTGGGAAATATCTTCTTCCAAAGAAATCAATGAAATTAAATCAGTTATCTATATCTATATAATGAATTATTGATTATAAATCCAATTAGATATATTAAGCGTTCATATAGGCAATAGAAAAGATAAATATATTATTAGATAAATTTTGCTAGCTATCAATATCCTTTGGGCGCCTATTCCGAGGTCTCCTTGAGAAAGACGTATGAATTTTATTAGGGAAGGTCTCCCCTCAATATATTCGTCTTCAATGCCTTTAATTATATTCGTATATGGAATATAATTCATAGATATAGAATTCTCTATATAATTGATTCGCTCCCAATTTGCCTGGAAAATATTGGGCAAGGACTTCCCAATATAAGTAATACGATTATTAGAATGGATATATATATATATAGGATAATCATGATTTTGGGAAAGATCTTCTCCAAGAACGATTCATGAAATTAATCGATTATCTATATCTATATAGTCAATTGCGGATTATATCTAAATTCAAGAATATATAATATTATAATTGGAATATTAGGTCCGTGAATCATTATCTTTCATTTATTGAAAGAGGTCTCCGTAATTAAATGATTATTATCTATTCCGTTGATAGAATAATCAATTTCATTATAAGAAGAAATCCCTCTCAATATAAATTCTCCGCAAATATTAGAAATAATCATTTATTATCCTGAGAATATTATTTAATATGCGAGGCTTTTAAAGAATTTGATGGGTTTTTAATGATTCCAAATCCAAATAAAGCCAGACGAATATCCGAATTCATTTAATTCAATTTAGTTATTTTATAATATATATTCTAATAATATAATATTATATATACTATATTCTGCTTTAATATTTCCGATATTTAGATTTTTAGATAATCTATTTTCGTTCATTTAAGAATTATTTGAATTCCTTAATTTATATCTATTCTGAAAAATATCGTATATAGTATTTTGGAATGATTCATTTTTTTCTATAATTCTGGTTTCTCTTTTTGATATTCTATCTTTATAATATTCTTATTTGTATTTTTTTTAAAGATTATTTCAGTCGATTAACGATTTAAATAGAGATGGGCTATTGGGGATGGGATCGCTAGAAATAAAATAAGGTATGATAGGACTAATAGAGATAAAGCCTTATTCAATAATAATAGAAATATGGGGAATCTCTGGGGTCAGGAGAGGGAGGGGAGGTCTCGGAAAGGCGGGAGGCGCTTCTGGATTCGGGAGATAGAGAAATAATTGAAAAAAAATATACGTATATATACGAAATCATTTTTTTTAAATATTATCATTCTATTATTTCTTTTCTTTCGATTCCCTCCCTTTCCTAATCCCCGAGACATATCCTTCAAATCCTTAAAGTCCCTGCTCTTCGACCCCATTTGAATAGAGCTTTGCCTCTAATAATCCTCTTATGACTGCTTATCTATTGTCATTCTAGATCAAATAAATATAAATTAGTCGTTTCTCGGAAATGCTGCAAATTGGAGTCCCCAGGGCGACGCTTTCGAAATAGATATCGCTAATATACATTCAAATATATAGATATTAGCGTATTCTTTTGATTTCTCGTTGAATAGGAATATAATATATATATAGATAGGATTTAGGGATAATTTGTAGTGGGGAATAGGAAGATATATCATATGATGAATATCTAGGGATCATATCTATATAATCTTGCATAAGAGAATCCATTTTACGAATATATTGATCAGATTGAATATATGCGAACGAAATATTTCATATTTGATAGAATGATCAATTATAATCCGCATGATGCAAAGATCACTTCTAATCTTCAAATAATTACGCGATATCTTATTATCATATATTACGGCATCTATCTGATCAAGATTCCCAAGGAGACGGAAATCGTTATCATATGATTTATTTATGAGCTATTTTCCGCCTTAAATACGCGATATTATATTTTCTTCAAATCGACGTATAAGAAATGAAATTCAGAGATCTGAATATTACAGATATTCTTATGAGATTCATCATTAAAAATTCAATATATGAGCCAAGAGATCATAGAAATCTTGAATAATGAGATTTCTTCCTTTTCATTTGAAGAGATCATTTATATCGAATAGAAACGTCTTCAAAATTTAGATATCATTATGAGGATTCTATCATTCAGAATCATAATATTCAAGAATTTGAAATATTTTTTCCTATAAATTAAATCTTAATCATTTAATTATCAAATATCTCAATTTCAATTTCAGAAATATATAGATTATCTGATAATTCTCCCGACGATTTAAAGAATTTGATTGCTCAAAGTTGCCTAGGCGCGAATTATTCAAGATGCTGCCGAATATATATTCTATTTTATATTCTGAAAGTTTCAATCGACGTAATTTGACTATTGGATTAGCCATATTTCATTCTCCAGAATTCTATATATTAGATTATATAAATCAAAATTTTGAAGAATTCTCCATTTCGTCCGATCTTTATTCGTAATTATATTCATGAAATTCTTGAAAATTTTTTCTTTTTATATGAGCTACGATCAAAATTCGAAATCTAAGATGATAGACGCGGAATTGGGAATATCGCTTTTCAGGCGATCCCATCGCTTTATAAGGATTTTGCATATAACCTATGATCGTGAGATAGTAGGGGGGCCGCTTTAAGCTATTTGACGTCGCTTTATAAGGGTAAATCAATCTATCTCCTAATAAATTTGGGGATGCTGCTTTTCAGGCGATCCCCTTGCTTTATAAGATTTCTGCTCGATATATCCGCTGTATATAAATCTCCTTATAACCGGCTCATATAAATAAGTTAAAATAGAAAATATTATATATATTCATTTATTACTTATTATAAATTATGCAGCAGCATATTCATTCTTGAGATTTATTCTATTTTTTCGAGCATTAGATTATCTATATAAATTTCGAAAACTACAATCAAAATTCAAATCCTCTAGAATATCAATATTTCGTTGTTCATCTTCACGCCAAATAAAATCCTCAAATATATTTTTTTTTTTTCTATCATCTAAATTCAGAAGTAGAAGAAATAATAATTTTTCCAGAAATATATTAAAATCGAAAGCTTCAAATTTTTCAAGTTTTCATATAGAATTGATTTTACGATCGTCTCCCTATTTCGAATAACAAAAGGGCGTAAGGCCATCGAAATCCATACCACTATTAAGAGGTTCAACCGCACGCATCGCCCACGCCAGATATCGAGAACAAGAAATTAGATTTGAATCTATTCCATTCGACCATATATGGGGCATGAACGAGGAAAATACTAGGATTTTAGATTCGTTATATAAGGCAATCGATCGTCCTAATCGACGCCAAATTAGACGTATTCGATATTTATTATAAGAACGAATCTCGATTGCTTCCCAACGACATATCAATCATTACCTCATATATAGACGAGCGGGCTCCCAAAGAAAAACAGGATTCTTTGTCTTTAGAATTATTTTTTTAATTAACTCTAACCTCGAATCTTCCTCGATGCCGCTTCGTAATTCTCGATAGCCAGCACGATCTCCAACATAAATCGCAATTAATAGATGAAATCTATAAGACAACATAAATCTAGAACAGAAATCTCCCAGAATTAAGTATCCTTAGCGGTCGATATTAATCCGTTATTATTCAAAATTTCCAATCTTCCCATTCGTTTTAGGAAAAAAAAATAGAATTCCTGTTTTTTCTCCTACCTATCTCTCACTAGAGAGAGAGAAAGATAACGAAATATTCTATCTAATATCGATAATAGAATTAATATATAATATATATCTTTCCTATATCAATAGCTCACTCGTATATCGACAAATCATAGAAATATATCATTCAGAGAAATCATTGAATAGAATCCTATTTATCTCGTATATTGCATTCTCTTCTCATCTTCCGTCCAGCAGAATCAATTTATATTTGAAATGAATCGACGAGAATTTCATATGAGCCAAAACCAAGAAAGATTTCAACGTCGGCCCCATCAGCCATCCAACGATTAATATTGAATATATTTCTCGGGCCTCATTCATTTTGAAGCTCATCTAGTCGAGCTAGTTGATAGCCTGCCCTCGATTGCTGACGAATGGGGCAGCAAGTCGTTGTTTAATCGTCGACGTTGTCATCAGGTAACTATGTTCTCCTAAGGGTCATTCCCGCACAATACGGCGCCAAGGGACTCATCAGATCAAATTTGCATATATAAAAAGAGCTACAAATGCTCGTCTGAGTGTTGAGCTTCAAAAGCTCCTAATTAATGGGAATATGTCTTACGCGCTATCGTTTTTGGAAGTTCGCCTTATCGTCGCCCAGTAAATCCTAATCCATGTTGACGCCAAATTTGCAGTACTAGAACCATATCGTCGTTCAATCCCGTGTGATTTCATATCTGCCGGCCAGCATGACAAGTCCTCCCCTAGACTACTTTGCTCTTCGGAGTGTTTTGCCTGTCGCTCATATTCAAAAACATGATAGATTTATTCGATGAGTTACACATGATTTCCTGGCCTATTGACACGCATTTGACAAATATCTTTGATCTAGCGTTGTGACAATCTTTGCACATGTCTTTCCTTCATCGCGCGGTCCAAGATTCTCTTGCCCGTTGGGCAGGGTCTTGTCCTGTAAGCAAAACAAGGGTCAGCCACAACTCTGCACTCAGTGCGGCTTGGAGGGGTCGTG
>CAJNIZ010043912.1:28516-53455 GCA_905231905.1 Symbiodinium pilosum
CCGAATGCTCCCAAGGCTCCCGAACGCTCCCAAGGCTCGGGAAAAAGCTCCCGAACGCTCCCGAAGGCTCGCGAGAAGGCTGGCGGAAAGGCTCCCGAACGCTCCCGATCGCTCGCACGATCCCGAGCGCTCCCGAACGAACCCGAACGCTCCCGAACGCTTCCGAACAATCCCGAACGAGTCCGGACGATCCCGAACGCTCCCAATTGGCCCGAATGCTCCCGAACGAACCCGAACGCTCCCGAGCGATCCCGAACGATCCCGAACGCTATGGGCTCATGTTTCATGAAGAGAATGCCTGCTACTGGGCCCAACTGAAATTTTGAAAGTGCAACACGAGCCTAATTTGTGGTTCTGATCAAAGCTGCACGCGTCCCATTTTTCATGATCTAAAAAGCGTCCCTTGGGCGCATATTTCCAGGAGATTCCAGGAGAAAGGATATTTTTTTTGGGCCCGTATTTCGAGAAGAAATGGGTGTTATTTGGCCCAATAAAAGCCTGGAAAGTGCGCCCCTTGTGTCCCGCAATTTTCTGCGAAAGTTCGTCGTTTGTGTCCCAATTTAGTTTCCGAAAAGGCCTCCTTGCGTCCCAATAAAATCTCCGAGAGCATCAACCCGCGCACCACTGCTTGCACCGAAGTTTTGTCTAGTCTTAAGAGTTCCGAGGGTTGGCCAAGTTATAAGCCTACATATGTGCATGTACATATACCCTGTAGTATTACTATTTACAACTATGACCCTATATAGCGGCTGGCGCTAAGCGATGTGTCCTCCCCAACCCAGTGCAGGATAAGTCCGTGAAACTAGGGGTTATGCGAGCTATAATAGCCCCATTATCCCCCTTCATAACCCCTATAGTAGTCCCCTATATAATTCCCTATATAGCACCCTTTAAGGAGTTCAGAGTATGGCTATGGCTCACATGGGACTTTTTCTTCACCAGGCAAAAACCCCTCCTAACAACTCTGATGAAACCCGTGTATGGTGTGGAACAAATTTCTTTCTCACCCGCATAGGGATGAGTCACAACCACAAGTGCTGCTATGGGGTTCCTAGCATTGCCTCTGAGACTTTCGGAGAAACAAACACATAATATGTTTACAGGTTTAGGGTTTAGGGTTTAGGAAAGTCGCCACACATCCGTGGGCCCCTCAGGGGCCCCCCATATAAAGAACGTCTGGGGGATTGTCAAAATTTGTGGTCCCTTTTTGGCTCCCTATTATAATACGGCACCTAATACTTAGGGTACCCAAAAAGGGACCATAATTTTGACAACCACCCATCTAGCCTCCTAAACCCTAAACCCTAAACCCTAAGCCTCACACAAGTGCCAAATGCCGGCGTGGCTGGGCCTTGCCCCAGTGTCGAATATCATTTGGCGAGACAAAGGCCACCGTCTCTCCTGCCAACGAGCTTCCCGAAAGCTTAGGGTTTAGAGTTTAGAGTTTAGGGGTTTAGGGTTTAGAGTTTAGTTTAGGAGTTTAGCGATTTAGGGTTCAGGTTTCAGAGTTTAGAGCTTAGGGTTTAGGGGTTTAAGGTTCGTGGTTGAGGGGTTTGGACAGCCACTCTGTTGAACAGCATGCCGGGAACTAACTGTTGCTTGATTTATGTGAGCCATGGACTAAAAGTCCTAGGAAAGTATTAAGGAGGATTCTATAGGGGACTATTATAGGGGTTATTAAGGAGTTCATTCAGACTACAGCTGATGTGTTCCTTGTAGCACATTAGTGGAGGCTCCATGCCCATGCGTCAAGGAACTCTGCAGTTTCTCAGTTGGCGTAATAGATGTTAGGAGGACCCCCCCACCCTGTAATAGTGGCTATAAGGGATAGTAAAGATTATATTAGGGCCCTCTTACATTCTTATTATACCACTATTACAGGGTGGGGGGGTCCTCCTAAAATAGATGTCATATGTCCGTTGTACCTGGGCAGTTGATCTCACTGGCGCCTAGACTTCAGACAGGCAGAGCCTTGGTAAGCCACTGCTGAACCACTGCGGAACCCAAATGATGAGGCTTTCACAATACTGAGACTGATAAAACCAAGGCAGTCTAGAATAACTTCAGTTCCCAATTTAAGGCAATTTTGGGACTATTCCCTATATAAACCACCATTCAGGGTGAGGTCAGGTGAGGTCGCTTTAAATTGCCCAGTAAAACCTATCAACATTCATTCTCGTCGCCTTACTTCAGCTACACCTGCCCACTTCCAACCCCCTGTAACTTCCACCCTGCAACCGGAACCTATATATCCTGCATAGGGCATCCTACGTAGGAGGGATCCTTGATATTGTTGATCAACCGACTGCAATACCTCCGAAGTTGATGGCCAATATCCCCTATGGGCTATTTTAGGGTTTAGGGTTTAGGGAAAGGTTTGAATAGGAATTTGCTGCATTCCCCCTGCTATCATGGTGACCTCTAATCCGACAGTGACCATTGCTTCATCAGTACGCTACTCTGCTAGAAGATGCAAAAGATTGAGTCAGAAAAAGATGTGGTGTCTTGCCGATTGCACATGTGAGCCGTCAATGGCTGGTAAGACTAGACATACAAAGACACTAGAGATCCCAGAATTCAAAGAGCGCAAGAAAAAGAAACATTCTTGATGATTTCGTGATTGCGACTGTGAGGACCAAACATACTTACGGGAAGCCTCAAATTGCGCGTGTCCATTTTGACCTCGAAAATGCATTCTTCGCACAAATTACCTGAAAAAAGAACTCTACACGCTCGGCTCTAACCCTCAGCCCCAAACTCGAAGCCCTGTAACTGCTGAACGAGCCTGAAATCCTAAACAGTGTCAAGCTATAGTCTAAACTCCTAGTATCCCCGTTAATACCCCAAAAAAACCGCTATATAATCCCCTAGACAACCCCCTAAATGAGTTTAAAATGATCCCCTATATGAGCCATAGTCTAAACTCCTTAGAGGGCATTATATAGGGGATTATATAGGGGACTACTATAGGGGTTATTAAGGGGCATGCTAGGAGTTTAGACAGTGGCACATATAGCCCCATCTAAGGAGTTTGGGGTAGAGCCCGAGTGGACCATCCAGGTCCTGATCGCCCGGCACGTGCGGTGCGGCCGCTTCGGTGGACGAAAACCTCGGAGCCTCGCGGAGCCTCGCTGTCCGGAGGTTTAGGGATGTAGGGGTTTAGGGATGTAGGGTTTAGGGATTTGAGTTTGGGGTTTAGGAATTTAGGGTTTAGGGATTTAGGGGTTCAGGGTTTGGGGTTTAGGGGATCTTCTCGCTGTTGCCTAGAGGGGTTAAAGCTACATGAGCCATAGTCTGAACTCTTTAAAGCGGGTCATATGGGAGAGTAATTTGGGGATCATTAAGGGGATACTATAATTTGGACTATAATAATTAGCTCACGTGGGGACGAGACTTGGCTTTATTTTGAAGCTTTTTTGGTCCGTGCGAAATGCAGGTCTGCCCCAGAAAGTTTTTTGAATGCAGCAGGATCAAAACAGCCACAAAAATCAGTACCTGAACCCCAGAAGTCGGTAGAATAATGGCCCGAAGCCCCGAAACATAGCCCAACCGGCCATTATTTCACGTACTTTTGGGGTTCAGGTATACTTGTATCACAAACGGACAAACCTGCATTACGTCGAAGCACAACAAGCCCTCCCCATGACAGCTTGCCAAAGTCCGCGTGGGGTTTAGGGTTTAGGCTTTTGCCCCCTTAAGTAGATAGAATAGGGCTTTGGGTATATTTACCTAAACCCTAAACCCTACCATATTCTACTCAAGGGGAACTACACGCCCAAGTTTCAACCCAAGCCCCACCGCGGGCATCAAATGCGAATTACCCAGCACTCCTTACGAGTGAAAGAGACGAATTAGGTGGACCCCCACCCTGTAACAGTGGTAGAATAGGTTTAGGGTTTGGGAGTTTAGGGTTTAGGGGTAAGAGGACCATAAAATAGTTAGCATTATCCCTTAAAGTCACTATGACAGGGTGGGGGGGGGGTCCTCCTAAAAGAGGCTCCCCTACAGTGACAACCATGTGCGTCTATTACAGGGCTCGTTGCCCTCCTAACCCTCAACCATTATATAACCCTAAACCCTAAATAGTAGTTTCCATTTTCTTTTCCATTATCGCTGTATAACCCCAATATAACCCAAATATACTATATAGTAGATGACTCGCCCGTCCACAGCCTGATAGTGCAACACCGCCGACACATCTGGAACATCGAGGCCTGCTGTCAAAAATTATTAGGTTTTAGTTTTTTTTGTGTTAGGGTTTAGGGTTGAGGGTTTAGGGCTCGTGACTACCATGCCTAGCATACAAACATCAGTGGAGGTTGAACAACTCAGGGGCCTCAGGTGGGGTCCGTACGTCGTCGAAGTTACACGGCTTGCAAAAACCGCTTGGCTCTCCCTAAAGTTCACCATAGCCTGACGAACAATCCTTAAGCGGGTCCTGCAGTTAGAATCCAATATATGAACACCTGCCTAAAATCATAGTATACCCTTTAATACTCCCCTATACAACCCCCTATGTAACACCCCTTTCAGGAATTTAGACTATAACTCATTTGATTATCGGAAACTGCTGCTTGTCCCCTGGAACAAGGATTTGGGAGTTCTTGAAAAAGGGAGAGGTTTTCAGCACCCTGGAGATCCACAAGCATTACTATCGGTAGGGGATTCGTCGGGTCCTTAGGGAAGACGGAATGAAAAGGAACATGGAAGCAAATCTAAGCCCATTGGTTGCTTTAATGGGGTAAGAATAAAGGTGTTCAGATTTATATCCTCTAGAGACAGGGCTTATGGTTCTATTCGGAGCCACTCCTCCGTTCCCTGCTAACAACCAGTAAGTAAGTCAAGACAAATCAGCTTACGGCGCTCCTGTGATAAGCAAGTATGCTGAGAAAATCTTTGATCCTATATATCACCGTTTGGATTCTGCGTCCCGTGAAGAACTATCGCAGGTACTGATGATCAGGGATTCTGCTACCAACCCCCAAAATGCCCGTCCCCCCTCTTGATTTGTTAGCCTTAATTTGCCCGGATTATCCCTAAATAAGCTCAGTTGAAAAGGGAAGCGCCAAGATAGACCTGGTCTCCGCAGACGCACGCACTAGGTTTTTGGTAGACCCCTGACGTCGTCTCACAGGGTAATATAGGAGGCTACTACATTATGCAAATGAAGTGTTGAGGCTTTGCACACCAGACTGGTAGCAGCATATTTTACCGGATTACATTTTTCATTCGGCACTTCTACATTACTTATGACCCTACATAGGAGCTTATCGAATAGTCCTGGTAGAGTCCGCAAAAGGTACCCCACCCATCCCCTTGCAACCCCTCATGTATCCCAAGAACCCGAGGGACCCAACGTGTTGAGAAACTCACACATCTCAGAATCTGTCTGACGGGATTGCCTGACCCCAACTGATGCTGAGGTCCGGTGAAGGGAGGGAGGTCTGGGAGCTTACCATAGGATCTTCAATATGTGAGCTACAGTCCCCGGTCTCTCCCTTCATAAGCCCTGCAACACTCCCCTGTATAATCCTCTATACACCCAGCCTTTATGGAGTTTGGACTACATCGCATATAGGGGTTGTAGACTGGTTCTAAAGGGATTGTGCAAGGTATAGGGATATTTTACCCGATGATGGAGAATCACTGCCAAAGATAATGGAACATGAAATGGAAATTATGGCTATATATGGGTCGTACGTGGAATATGGCGGCCTGAATAATTACCAGTTCCATTCTGAGGTCTATTTGAGGCACCCTGTCTACAGCAACTGTGCGAGTCTGCTCGCAAATCTTTGTAAGGCTTAATGGGAATACCTCTCCCCTGAAAAAGAACACCCCAGCACCCTAGACTGGAATGTTTTCTGCCCGCTTGGTAGACGTGCACATGCGTTCGGGTACAATGGCAGCTTCCACTTTCTGTTCAAACCTTTGATCTGGGTTGCTGTTGAAGAACCTATATCAAACTACTATGTTGGGAAACCGTATTACTGAATATATATATGAATATATATATATATCCCCCGTTATGGTAACTTCATGTAAGTTTTTAACATCAACCCAGTGATTTTCTACCATCAGCCAGCAACTTTCTTGTGCAATGACTTGATTGACAAGGCCTCTGGCGGCGATGTCGGTGCAAACCAGCAGTGCGTCCTGCTTGAAGATTGATAAGAGTTATGTCGTAACTACATGAACCCCAAATGTATGTAGAATAATGGCCGTTTGGGCTATAAGGGGTTTTGGGTTATTATGCCACCTACTTTTGGGGCCCAGGTAGTTTTTATCAGGCTCACAGCCTTACTTGTAAACCCCCTAACGTGTGGTCGTTGCTACTCCAATTAAGCAGTTACTAGGTCCCATGAATCTTTAAGTGGCAGTATCGCCGAAGTACCCACATGCGCTGTTAGGATTGAGGCAACTACTCGCAGCCAAAAGCATACAGCAGGTTTAAGTGACCTGGGATGTTCTTCACAGTAGAGGAGACTTTCAGAATGTGCATTTGAGCGCACACCCTTCTTTCGACATTGCCACTTCTTGCAGAAGTTGCGATCACCATGCCTGAAACCTACTTGTTCTTGGTAGGGGACATGGGAATAACTATACTATGTAGGGATCACATAGAGATTATATTCCTCTATTCCCTACTAAGAACCAGTAAGGAAACCCTCAAACCCTAAATCCTGAAACTCACTATTTGCCATGCCTTCAGCTGCCGGAACTTCTCAATGCGCTTCAGCCGGTCCTGCAGCCCAAGTGAGCACCCTCCTCGCCAAAGCTACCTAACTTGGAACCAGCAAAGCCGGGAGCCCAAATACTTCTGAATTGAGGGTTCAGGGTTTAGGGTTTAAATTGCAAGCGTGGCTCGCACCTTTAGTTTTCAGTTTTGCCAAGTTTTGGCTAATTGGATACGTCTCCGTAGCCACGGTGGTCAAGGAGAGCAACCAAGGTGGATGTCGCTTTTGCAACTGCTTGTCCTCTTTCACAGGGACACCGGACTCAAGCCGCCTGTCTACCATGCTCGAAGTAAACGGTGGGTCCTACCTGGTATCCACCCTGAGGCTTCGCTGATTGAGGCCGACACTGCTAAGAGGCTGCAATGGTGGCGACGGTGCCTGAAGGAAGTCCTTGCCGCGCATGGGGCAAGCTTTTGCGTGGAGGAAACCAGGCCGTTCAGCTCCATTCTTCTCCTTCGCCTGCCTTCGATTCTGGTCACTTGGGATGTTCAACCCTTCCACGAAGCCGACACACTTGTGCTGGACAAGATTGGCAGTACATGTTCGGGCCACTCGCGGGCTTGGGCACGCACAGAGTTTCTTTGAACTGGGACATTCGTTAGCGTGACGCGCTGAGCTGCGCGCTAACCGGTGGAAAAGGGTTTAGGGTTTAGGGTTCAGGGCTTAAATGATACTACCTGGACCCCAAAAGTAGGTAACATTATAGCTCAAAGCCCCTTCAAATAGCCCAAAAGGCCATGATTCTACATACATTTGGGGTTCAGGTAGGATCCCATATACGCATAAGCGTATGTTCATCACTTGCTCGGTGTTGGGCTCCACGTCAATCCAGCATTACCAAGTGAGACCCATGGAGAGCTTCGGGTATCTTTGGGAGTGCCTTGCAAGCCTACATCCTAATTGAATGAGGTTAGGGTTTAGTGTTTAGGGTTTAGAGGTTACCACAGGGGCCATACGAATGACCAAGCCAGAGCCCTCATATGAACTATAGTCTAAACTCCTATAGTATCCCCTTTCATAAGCCCTATAGTAGTCTCCTGTATAACCCCCTAATTTAAGGAGTTTAGACTATGGCTCATATGACCTCTACACCACCTTGGCACTGAAATGTGGCCACGCGTTCATGCCGTCCTTGTTCAACCCCCTAAACTCCCTTTGCAGCTTCCCGCTGCGATCGGTTGTAAGCAGTTGGTCTTTAGAGCTTACGGTTAAAGCAAGGTCAGGTATCGCCTGTTGCTTCAACTTCAGATCCTGAAATGAGGATTTCCTCACCAATGTCACGCGCAGCTCTTTAAAGACTTAGGCTCCTGCCTTCCTTGCCTTTACCTTTTGTCCGAACATGGCTTGATGCAGATGATAGTAAGACAGTCCGTAACTGAGCGCAAGCACAAAACATTGGAGTGTGAGTGTGTCCAGTTGTCCCCCCTTCTTGACCTACAACAGTCACAACATCAACTAGCAAGATCTAGTCATACTTAGCACAAGGGCGACAAAGCGCTGGTCGCCTCAGCTTGGTGAGTTGTGCCAATGCCCAACCCTGAACCCTAAACCCAGGAGCTACTAGCAACCTCGCTTATTTGGGTTCTCATTTCATAAAACCCCCGCCCACACAAAAGAAACAACGATTTGCGACCCAAACCCAACGGAGACCCAGAAAACAGAAACCTTTACAGTCCGCCTTCTGCCGCATCTTCGAGTGGAGGTCCAAGACGTCCACAGCCAGCCCGGGTGGGGCCGCTACCTTGCCTGGCAAGATGTTAATGCTCGGTTTTGATTTAAAAAAAACCCTCCCCCAACAAATAGAATAAATATATAATCCGGGACCCCCAATCAATTGTTGGCAAACATGTGGGATGGGGCGGGGGTCTCGGGCCCTGTCAATTAACTTTCCAGTGCCCAGGACCGATTCCGATTCTCAATTTGGCCAAAAGTTTGCTCTATTCCGCACCCATTTTATTAGTACGTTCAGGCCGTAGTTCGCTCTATTATGACCCGGCTCACTAATCCGAAGCCGACGTTATGCTTATTGGGTTTTAGGGTTAAGATTGAGAACAGTGAACGGAAAACCAAATGAAAAAGGGACCATGACTGTGGTTGTACAAGGGTTTACGCGGTTTAGGGTTAGCTTGATGGTACTTAGTAAGGAGCGAATGGATGGACAAGAAAATGGAAGCTACTGGTTAGGGTTGAGGGCTTTCCGTAGAGGCAATGGCATACCTTTGGGATTGAGAGTACCAAATTGCCAGAGCCTATATATCGGTAGACCATACTTGGAACGATATAGCCAAACCCCAAGAAGCATGGTAGTATACTACACCAAGGGTGATGCAGAATGTTGTCCATCAATGCGAGCACCCTGGTACAAAGGATGTCTGTGGCTCTGCAAGCTGTGGAGGGAGGGTTGAGGGTTTAGGGCTAAGGGTTTTCAGCTGGCTCTTGAGGGGTTTTCAAGGAATCAATGATGGAGACCTTGGGGACGAAAGAACAAACACGTAGAAGACGAATTGCCCGACAACAAAACTGTCTTGAACCTTTGTTTGAGGCATTTTGAGGCTTGACTAGGCTTATGTGAGCTATAGTCTAAACTCCTAGTATCCCCCTTAATGACCCTATTGTAGTCCCCTTGTAATTCCTTTATATAAACCCCTCTAAGGCGGTTAGACTATGGCTCACAATGTGAGGATTTTGATTGTGCAGAGCCCAAGTAGCTCTCATGGTCTCCCTGCAGGGGGGCAGCCTAGCCTCGAACGCGAGTTGATCCCCAATGGGTTTAGAGCTAAGGGTCTTCCCCCTAATATTCCACCCCCCCACCCCCCTAATATTAAATACTCCCAAGAAATTTTAAATATGCCACAGTGGGGAGCATTTAATATTGGGGGGGGTGGGAGGGTTTAATACTAGGGTGAGGAGAGTAAGTTGAATCAGCATGCTCAGCCCTTCGATCCCTTCGTTGGTGGGAAACTGCGGGAGGGGAGTTAAGGGTACTCGCGGAGACCAGCTTGCAAAAGGAATTTGGAATCTGGGTTAAGGGTTTACCTGAACCCCAAAATCTGCAAAATAATGGCCTAAGCCCAAAATAACAGCCATAAAGGCAATTATTTTACATACTTTCGGGTCCAGGTAGGGGTTTAGGGTCATTTCTAGCCTCAAGAGAAGGGACGAAGCGATTAGTGGCCTCCTATTCTCAGTCCACGAAACACGAAGCCAGGATTCCAACTTTGCCAGCCAGTCCTGTGTTTGCCATCTTGACGCGAGAGAGGACCTGCAACACATCAAGGGCTTTACATGTCCTACAGCCACGTCCATGTACACTGGCCATATGCTTTGTCAAAAAACCTCTTGGGACCTTCAAGATATGTAGAGATCCTGTTGTGGGAGATTGCAAGGCTTAGGCTATAGAGATTTTGTTGAGCAGCTCCCGCTCCTTCATCTAGCTGAATGCAGGAGACAATTCCACAAATATGCAAGTACTGGTGGGCGGAGTCCAGCTCAATGCGGATTAGGCAGCCGATGCACCGTGAGGCTTCATCAGCGCGCATTCTGGCTTGTTGACTGGAGCAAAGCTTAGAGAAGGTACAAGGAGCAGAAATGCACTGCACCCTTATTTGCCAAGTACATAGCATACAAAGCCCTACGTACCTCAGAGTCGTGAAGCTCGAGCTCTGACACAGTTACACGGGAAATGCTGCAGGAGATTGTCTTGCATCTGTTTCTCCTGCAAAGCTCTCTGTTTGCACACAGGACTGTACATTTGAAAGTTGAGTCCGCTCTCATCGAGCTCGACTTCGAGAACGCGTCCTCCTCCTCCGCCTGGATGGTGAGAAGATGTTGAAACGCCCTGGTGGAGACAAAGACAAAGACCGGTGTCTGCGCCGGGCCTCTTCCTCGCGCTGGGCATGCTGCCGACGCAGCTCATCGCGCTCACGCCAGGCTTCCTCAGCTCGACGAACGTAGCTCTCCCGACGTGCCTCATACTCGCGGCGCCGCCGCTCCCTCTCCAGCTGCCCTTCCGCCTCAATCCTAACCAGCGAGCTCTCGCAGGGCCTACTTCTTTCGCGCTGGGAGGAGCAGTCGTTGCCAACCACGGGCTGCCTTCGCCGCTCATCATCGCGACGCCTCAGGCGTTCGCATGCTTGACGGCTTCGTAATACAGGTCGCGGGATGATTTCCAGGTTGTCATCCCAGCCCATGAAGCGTTCCTCTCCGGCGCTCACAGGGGAGTTGGGCTGGATTATTACGGCAGTGATGGCCACAGCATCGCTGCTGACAGTGATCTTCGCGTTCTTTTTTTTGTTGCGTTTCTGGGTTGCTCGGGAGGGGTCGTAAGCGACTTCGATGATGGCTCTGTGGAAGAGACCATCATCAAAGACAGCGTGAGGCCTTGCGAACCAGACGCCCTTGGCCAAGCCAGGAGCCACGCACAGGCCAGGTTCACTGAACTCGTGCCCCTTCCCCTTGTCATTCGATTCCAGTAGCACCCCATGGCGCAAAATGCTTCTGAGGCCGTAGAACCACGTCCCGTGGTAGGCCCGCTTCCACTTAGGGCCAGGCTGAATCTGAGCAGTGTCGGGAATTCTTGGGGCCTTGTACTTGTAGTACAAGCAGGGGGCGTTCGGCTTGCAGTCAGCAAGTTCAGCGGGTGCAGGATCCTTCTTTGGGTCGCGTTCCAATGCGTCTTCCAGACCTCCCAGCTCTGGAAGTTGTGGTTGAAAAGCTCCCGGTCCAGTCCAGGTGGTCCGGCAAGCTCGGAACGCTCCACAGGCGGCTTCCCCTTGCCGTTCGCCAGCTTCTTCCAGGTCGCTACCTTTGATGCCCTGCCCTTCTCTGCCTTTGCAATGGCAAAATCTAGACCATCTGCGTATGGGCTTTCTGATGCCTGCCGTCGTGGTGTAATTGATTTTTCGGCTTTGATGTCCGTGTCTTCCGCCTTGACCTCCACAAGCTTCTTGTCGTGCGACTCACAGCGGCGTCTTTTGCCGTTGTCTCGCGGTTTCTCCACAGTATCGGGTCTGGGCGCCTCACGCACGCAACCATGCTCGGACTTCTCCCTATCATGGCTGGCATGCCGGCACTTCCTCTTCCTTTGCTGTGAGTCAGGCTTCGGAACTTCAGGAGCGCAGTGTTGAGGTCGTCGCATCCACCTCCCGAAAACCCAGACATATTCAGAATTCCCAGCGACCTCAGTGACATTCGCCGTTGGATCAAAGTCGGCAATCAGGTTGCCTGTCATGTTGTAGACTCTGTCTGTTTCAGCTCCCAGGCACGCCAACCATGTTCGGATAGCTGCTAGGAGGTTGCCAGAAAAAAACAATACTTGTCCACTTCTGTGAGTACGTGCATGCAAGGAATTTTGATAATTGCTTGCCGGTTCGCGCTGGCTTGAACTAGCCTTGGGCTGCAAACTTCCCGTGAACTACTGCATGCCTCCTTAAGCTTTGGCCGCTTGACGCTTTCCATCCCAATTTCGAAGCGACGGCCTCACTATCATAATGTGCTTTGACTGTGTTCCTGATTTGGAGGTTGGGTTACCAAGGCTCTGCAGGATCTCCTGAAAACTTGTGTGCTTCTTATGATTAAGCTATAGTTGACGTAGCTGGGGTGAGAACCTCACGTATCATGGAGAATCCAGTTAGTTTGTGCCTATGAGAAAGGTTATACGCCCACTTATACGCAGTCACGAAGACGCATGAATCTTCAAGTAACAACCCAGAAATTCTACGTCCTGTTCCCCTATATAAGTACAGTACCAATGTTTTGTTTTCTTTTCTCCATTCGGCCGTGGGGGGGGGGAGAAGCCCAGGGTCACAAAAGTAGGACTACCTTCACCTTCTCACTTTATACTTTTTTGGAAAGCATGCCCTACATGCCCATGTTGAGTTGGCTGAGAGCTGGATAAATGCTAGCTGGGGGAGCAATGCGCATTTGCAGGCATTTCGGCCTTGTTGGCGCTGGGGCTCTCGAGCAGAAGCGACAAGACCTCAGATACTTCAAATTCAGCTTTGAACTATATACTAGACACTAAACCCTCAGGCTTAAAAACCGATGGGAAGGCGTATGGATTCAGGATTCAGTGTTTAAGAGATTACGTAAGGAGCGCTTGTAAGGTGGAGGTAGCAGATTCCCAATACTTTGAACTGAGCCGCGTTTCGCAGTAACCACAGAGTACAGCTACGCGGTCCACTGCTGCTCATATAACCACTTTGCAGTGGTCAGTTTAGCCTGGAAGGTGCTCTGAATGTGCGGACCATTACGGTATCTTTGAGGCTTGCTGGAGACTGCACGGCCCTTTTGTTAGACGTGTGGGAACTGTGGGAATTGTCACAACCCTAAACCCTAAACTGTCGTTACAAATCTATTCGCGAAACTCATGGTGATATATGAAATCTTACACCACCTTGTCCCTGAAATTCTAGGAATTATATACCGTAGTTGAGGGTTAACGGTTTAGGGATCTCGGGGTAAACATTTCCTCCATCAACATTGCAAGTGTTGGAAGGTACTAAGATTGGCAGATCTTAAGGCTTCTACATTTTTCGCGAGTGTTGTAATCCCCTCCCCCTTATATTCAACCCCCCCAACCCCCCCCTAATATAAACTACTCCCAAAATATGATAATATACCATATAATGGGAATATCTAATTTTAGGAGGGGTGGGGGAAGTTTAAAGTTATGGGGAGGGGATTAGTGCAAGCGGGTTCCATGCCGGGGTGGGTGGAATAGTCAGCTGGCTCCTTGTTTGTAGGCAATGGATTCCTATAGTAGTCCTGCAGAAACCAAACTTCTCAAGTAGTTTTCATCCCTGAACCCTAAACCCTGCTAATCCAAGTAAGTAGTCATGGCTTGCGCGCCACTGAAGAGACCTGCGTTATATCAACTGAAATTCAGAAGAGTGGCTCCCTACTGTGGCACTAGATACTTGCCAATATCTCTTTGAAAGCTACTTCCTACACGAAAGATTCAAGGAATCTAGACCGCAATATTGGCAAATACTTCGGCTCCTGTGGTTCTTGCACAAGAGTTGCAGCCACTGCAGCGAAGTTCTTATTGCCGCGGCTTAGGTTATGTGTGCCACAACTCGGTAAAACGTATAGCGCTAAGTGCGTTTCGGTTGCATGAGTTGGGGCCTTTGCATGCACGGAAGCCTTTTCATGATTGCTCGCACCCTGAAAACACACGAAAGCCTAAGTTCCCCAAGCTCTTAAAGCCAACCCTAAACCCTTAAAGCCTGAGCCCCAAGACCCATAAACCCAAAACCCTAGACCTCACTACCCTGCTAGACCTCCCAAAGCAGCACCCATCAAATCCCCATGCCCCCTTGTAGCCTCTACATCATCCGCATACAACTTCTTCATCATCCCAAACCACTGAACGCTAACCCTAAACCCCATGAATCCCCTACATATCCCCTATACAACACGTAAAAACCCCTATAATATCCCCTTAACCCTAAACCCTAAACCCCTATAACTATAACCCCCAACCCCCAACCCTAAACCCTAAACCCTAAACCCGAAACCCTAAACCCAAACCCAAATCTGGGCGCAAGGCGGAAGTCAGCCTCTGCACCGACGAGATGGCATTTACAAAGAGGATGACCCGCCTGGTACCAGCAGAAATTGGGGGGGGGTATAGGGAGGGTTTAGGGTTTAGGGTTAAGGGGATATTATAGGGGTTATATGGGTACCAACAGTAATTCAAGGTTTAAGGGTTTAGGGTTTAGGGCTAAACCCAGGGTTTAGGGCTAAACCCAGGGTTTGGGGCTAGACCCAGGGTTTGGGCTAAACCCTGAACCCTATTAAGGTCAGAGTAAGTAAGCCGCACGTCCCCTACAAATGCAAGTGGTGGTTTCCAAAGATTAGGTCCCTTACATGTGGGGTTTCTTCTCATGTGAAATATATTGTTTCGGACAAATTAAGCAGACTCCGATTTTTGGGAAATCTCCAAAGACTACGTTGTGCCAGAAATGCTATAGCCTACGCCCTATGACAAGCATGAGGTGGACCTAGGGGCTCTAAAGCCATGCTTACACCCTTGCGATTTTCCTAAGGCCCAAGGACCCAAATAATAGGGTTTGAGGGCCCAAATACCATTAATATTATAGTATTTGGGCCCTAAAACTCTATTATTTGGGTCCTGGGACCCTTAGAGGTATACATCATTGGTGCTTTTCGCTGTTCTTCTTGCAGCTGTTGCTGTCCTTCCCACTGAAGTGCTTCGAGCTGAGGGATGGCACAGGAATCATATGAGCCACTGTCTAAACTCCTAGTATCCCCCTTACTAATGGAGAATCAAAATGAAATGGAAACTCGTATTATGTATGGGGTTATAGGGGATTATAGTCTAAACTCCTAGTATCCCCCTTAATATCCCCTACAGTAGTCCCCTATATAATCCCCTATGTAAGCCCCTTTAAGGAGTTTAGACTATGGTTCATATGCGGGGCACATGAGTCCTGTAAGCGTCAGAGAGCTTTTGGTGGTTTGCATGAACGGTTAAAGGTGAGAGTTCGGGGATTGGAGTCTTCGAGTCAAGTTTGAAGATTCATCACTCGTTAGGGGCGAGTGTTGAACTCCACGGGCTGGAAGTTTGGAGTTTGAGGAATACTTGCCCTAAACCCTAAACCCTAACCCTAAACAGTGGTTGCCAAAGTTGAAAACACAAGGGGTAGAGGTACAAGCTGATCATGAGCAGACTCTAAATAGGAGTTTCCAGGCGCCGGCTTTACTAGGACCCTGGAGAAGGCCCCATAACTAGGTATGCATGCTACGAAACAAAGGTATTATCATTAGTAGTGTTTGAAAGGTATTGACTACAGATCCCATTAATTTCACTGTTGTTGTCTGTTTGATTCTCCCTTACCCCCCCAACGCAAGAGCCCTAAACCAGTATCTTGAAGCTGGGCTTGGCCGGTTTTCTCACTTGAACTGGTGAAACAAGAGGCTTCTTTTGAAGCTTGACATGGACTATGGGAACCTGGTCTCTCCATGTTAAATATGTAGCGCTGGGATCCCATAATTTTGGGGTGTATGAAGTGACCTCTTTTTCCTGCTATTCAGCTTTAATAAGGAGACCCCAAAACAAAAAGGGAAAAAGGGACTGGGGCTTTTGCTAATCCCCGCAGGTTTCATAGCATCTGACACCTACATCTCAGGTTCCTTCATCACCCCTTGTCAAGGGTCTAGGTCGATGAAAGTTCGCAGGTCAGGGGCTTCGCCACCTTGTTCGTGCGAATTGCCTTGAAAGCTCTTAGACGGTGTCGTGCATCCACAGTCTGTCAGGGGGCAGCAGCAGAGCGTTGGTTATTTCTCCTGAGCCAACTACCTAATAGCCTTTTCACGGCATGAAAGCTGCAACAAAATCACTGATTTGCTACTATTATTACTGCTATTGCCACTATTACTACTATTACTATTCTTATTACTATTATTGTTTTTATTATTGGTTGTGTAAGGGTCCCAAGATGTCCTAGACCCCCCCCTTAGAGAGTTCACAGGGCCGATGTCTTTTTGAAGGATGGTGATCTCTCTATTTGTACCCTATACCGTGCGGCCGCCACGCACTCCTAGACCAAACCTTACACTCTTAGGCTGTAACCTTAGTCAATCAACCCTGATGTCTTGAAGCTGTGGATATCTAGTCCTCAAGCTACCACATGAACCACGCATAAGGGACCACGGAATCATAGATCTCAAGGTAGCTACGCTTACGAAGCATTTTGAGGTAGCCACTTCAGCCAAAGCTTCGCAGCGCTGTCCCCCTGATGCTTGAAAGATCTGAGCGGGCGTGTGATGGATGAATTCAGCTGGATCTTTCTCACTTATGGCGTTCTTCATTGCGTGGAAGAGATTCAAATTGTGTCACATTTCTGCAGAGTGTTGCTTGAGCAAGTCTCAGAAAGACTATCAGAAGACCAGCAAGTTGCCGAACGTGAGAAGCACTACATCCGGTCAGCCGCCGCGACCTGACAACTCACTACCTCGTAATCTGGGTTGCTGGTAAGGAACTTAAATTAAGGTACCATAATGGGTATATATAGTAATTAATAGGGTTTCCCCAGTATAGTAACTTAATTTAATTTCCTTAACAGCAACCCAGGTAATTGGACCATACATGCTGTTGGATCGCGCCGTCTGCAGTGCTGCTGCAGGCAAGGTAGCGCAAAGCATCTCCTTGCAAAAATGCATGTGTCCCAGAGGGTCCAAGTACCCAACAATTAGGCACTTTTGTTGTGGGTAATAGGAATTGTGGTACAAGTTTTGGGGAAGTATATGATTAATTATTAGGTATTTGGACCCTTAGGATGTGTTGTACTCCGCTCAGATCTGGCTAAATACCTTCCTCCAGCGGGCCGGGTTGTTAGTCGGATTGGGCTGGGGGGTGCGGGGCATGTTCTGCCCTTTTAAAACCCCAAACTCTAAATAGTAGATTCCATCTTATATTCCACTATCCCAATGCAACCCCTATATTAAGCCTAGATAAACAGCACCATAAGCCCTGAACCCCAAACCCTATGTGTTTTTGGAGGCAGAGAGGGAATGATGGCCCAAAAAATTGCAACCCTTGTGCACCTCAGCTAAATCATGATCTGAGTAATGCTTTTTTAATGGTTGAACCTAGTAAGATTATATTCCTTATATAAAATACTATACCCCCAAAGGAGGATAGAATCTTACTCTATATTGGGTACCATAGTATCCCGAAATTGAATACTACTGATCTGAGAACCTGCTACTCACCTTCACGAATAACGGGGTTTTGTTAACCCCAACCCCCAAAATTAGGACCCTACAGCCATCATATGATAGTCATAGGGTCTTAACTATTCACAGGCTACTTGCAGGAGAAACGACAAGATGTTACCAGAAAGCGTCGACGTTTCTGAGGATTTGTCAGACGGCAAAACGATGCTGCACAGTGTCTGCTGAAAAGCATTCCTGTGGTATCTTTATGTGCAGTGATTGTCTATTCGAGGCCTTCCTTTACAATCTCCTAGCACTATACCTTATCACGAATTGTAGACCATTTCGGAAGCCCGCCCCGACGAGGGAATCCCATTGGAAGGTCCCTACCCTAAACCCTAAACCCTAAAACCCTAAACCTCCTTACACCGCTTTGGGGCATGAGGCCCTCAGGCAGCCACCACTGCAGTCAGGCTTCTTTGCCAGCCTTCAGGGCACATGCAAAACAGGGCCAAGCTATGTGTCTCACCGTGCTCTTAGTTTACATCAACCCAGAACAACAAACGACTCCTAAACCCTGAACCCTCAGCTCCAAACCGTAAACCCTAAGCCTTAAACCCTAAGCCCTAAACCCTAAACTGTAAGCCCCTAAGCTTTAAATCCTAAACCCTAAGCCCTAAACCCTAAGCCCCGACGCCTTAAACCCTAAACCCTAAGCCCTAAACCCTAAGCCCCTAAACCCTAAGCCCTAAACCCGAAGCTCTAAGCCCTAGACCCTACACCCTAAGCCCTAAATCCCTAAACCCTAAACCTTTAGCTCATCTTATCCACGGGGATGGCTTTGGGAGCCTTCGGGGCCTCTGGTGTGAGCTGCGCTTTGCTGAGGTCAGGCAGCCCCAAGTCAGTCGACTCTTCGTGCGGACAACCCTTCATATTATTCACCACGCACCTAGGGATTAGGGTTTAGGCATACTAATCCCCCTTGGTTAATGAAAACTCGGGATGAATAAAACAAGGTCAAATAATTGGGAACTTGTATATGGAAGGGGGGGGGGATAGTAGGGGAATCATTGAGCATAGAACCCGGCAGTCGATACCATGGAGAGCTTGTCAAGTCTAGTACAATAATGAGGAGACCCTCAACAAGGGTTTAGGGTTTAGGGGTTTTGGGGTTTAGGGGTCTAAGAGATGTTCAAGATCTAGCATGCCAAGCACAGTCCCCTACAAGCCTCGGAACCACTTCTCGCGTTGTTGAAGATAAGGTTTAGTGGTCCAGGAATTTCCGCTCTGGGTCGTGTATGGGGTGTTCTTGGGAACTACTGAGGGACTCAGTAAGCACGCCTAAAAATCCCTATTGACCTACTTACCATGTCCCCCTGACTCTCCAACACCACTTAGCTCAGTAATCCTCCCACCCTCCAGTACTGACCATGATGGATACAGGTACTTATATTTCGAGTCCGTGCATGTTCCTGTTATAACACTGTAGAAGGTGGGAAAACCATGTAAACAATACTTATGATCCCTATAAACCACATTTTTGTTGATACCCCCAATGCAATCTGCCCCTCAGGGAATATGGCCTTGGAGGGTAGTTCATGCTGCGTGCAGACAAGGACTGCAGTACTGGGTGCTTATCGAACGGAAGTGCCGTACATACCCTCCTGTGCTGTCGTTGTGCGTGGTTGTGGCTACCCCCAGAATTAGGCTCCTGATTCTTGAGACACCCTCAGTCATCCCTCTCACCCAGCAAGTGTCCTGTAGCCCATACCCTATCTTGTACTCTAAACTCTAAAGCCTGAAACCAAAACCTGTAGACTGGACTCCTGAACACTAGACCTACATCCTCGAACCTGAACCCCGAGACCCAGGGCCCTAAATCCCAAACCCCAAACAAGACACCACATAGCCATATATGCTCCACCTTAAACTCCAGACTAAATCCTACACCTGAAGCCCCAAACCCCAAAACAAAAAACAACCCTAAACCCTAAAGCAATGTAGGTTTGCCTCGCCGCTGCTGGACGCCTCGGGGCAAATACCCGCAATGGCCTTGCAGTTCTCAAGGCATCTACGGTTTCTGAAATTTGGGGTTTAGGGTTTAAGGTAAGCTTCAAGCGGACAGTCCAGGTTTTTCAATGTCCGCATGTAGATCTTCTGGAAGTTCTGCAAATCATGGGGTGCTGCATGTGCATGTATACAGACTGAGTATCGGAACTGTTCTGCGGCAAGCATCACAAAATTCAAAACCATCAAAAGATCCCTGCAACAGTCGTTAGGACTTCTGGGGCCATAGTCCCCCTTAACCAGGTAGAATGTGGGGTATATGGGGATCTTCTTATCATACTATACCCAAAGCCATATTCTATCTACTCAAGGCGGACTATAAACCCTAAACCCTAAAACCTGGCAAGGATTTCGGTTTCATGCTCAGGGCGTGTTTGGCCTTCTTTACTGAAACTTTGGTCATGTGAGCCATAGCATTAAGGAGGGGTTATTTCGGGGATTATATGGGGGGAGTACTATAGAGGTTACTAATTGGATACTTGGAGTTTAGACCTAAACCCTGCGCCCTACAACCTAGTCCCTAAATCCTCATCCCTAAACCCTAAACCCTATATCTTATACTCGGGGTCATTAAAGGGGGTACTAGGAGTTTAGACTATAGCTCATGTGAGTGGTTAAACCCAGTAAGATAATCTTCCTTATATGAAATATTATACCCCAAAAGGAGGATATAAGTTACTCTATATTAGGTACCATAGTATCCCCAAATCAAAATTCTAGAGCTGTAATATAATATCACCCCTGTATAATCCCAGCTTCCATTTCATTTTCCATTTTCTTTTCCATTTGATTCTCCATTATTGGGTACCAGAATATCCCCAAATAAAATACTACTAAACCCTAAACCCTAATCCCTAAACCCAAAATAACCCCCTAAACTTACTATATTGGGTACCATAATATCCCCAAAATAAAATACTACTCACATGCAAGCTGAGCCTTGGCGATCCGCGAATGCAGGGCATCTACTTGTCCTGTCCGCGTGAACGAACTGGGCCTCTACTTCGGGGGGGGATTTAGGGTTTAGGGTTTAGGGGTTTAGGGGTTTACGGTTTAGGGGTTTAGGGTTTAGGGTTCAGGGGTTTGTACCTGTTAGACTGCATGTTCTAGTATTCTATCGGGCCACTATTTCAGGCATGCTTATTACTTGGGGGGTACTATTTGGGAGTTCCGTGAATCGTCTGGAAATAAGCTTGCTTGTTGTACAGTTGTACTGTGGTTGTACTGGTCTAATGAGCGGTCCGTATCGGACTTTCGCAATGAAGGGGAGCATGGCAGAGATGTTCCCTAAATCCTAAACCCTTAATCCTAAAACCTTCATCCTGAACCTTAAACCCTTATGCCTAAATCCTGAGCAATAGACCCTTAAGCCTAAATCCTAAACCTTAAAAACTTTACCCTTAACCGCGACTCGAAGGAAACTCAGCGGCTGCGAGACTTCGCAGCTCTATAAGGACATGATACTGGAAGTTTCTCAGCTCCACCACCCGGACCCCTGGGAGGATCTAGAAAGTAGAGCCCCCACTACAGTACCGCATAGTACCATTGGCTAATCTTTAGGAACCCGCTCGGGGGGATCTACTTTCTAGATTCTCGCAGGGGTCTGGGTATAGAATCTGCACAGGATGCCCATAGCCTCTTGGTAATGCAACATGCATCCTTAGTGTCATCTCTGGCCTACGACCTTTGGGGACATGGACTTGGGAGGGGGGTCGAAGGGTTTAGGGGCACCTTTGTCCACACAGTTTGGGGTTCACGGCTTAGCGCTCGAAAGAGCCAGGCAATGGCTGTAACCACGCTCTGTGCTGCGATACGGATTTGGGTTTAGAGTTTAGGGTTCAGGGTGTTTTGTTGCCCACCAGTGTATTTGCCAGAGCTTTCCTTGCGTAACTACTCTCAACACTGGTCACCGTAAAGTTACAAGACCCTGAACCCCTAAACTGTAAACCCTAAATTCTAAATCTGGGGCCCTGAACCCCTAAACGCTAAACCCCTAGACCCTGAACCCTAAACCCTTAGGACTTTTCAATGAAATCCTGCGACCCGAAGCCTCATAAATCCTAAGCCCTGGGTCCCGAAAGAAAAAACCTACAACCCTTTCTAAGCTCAGAGCGTTATATAGGGGCCTGTATAGGGGTTGTACAGGGATTATGTCGGAGTTATGTGAAGGTTCAGAAGGCCTATATAGGAGTTATATATGGGCTAGATACGGGTTATATAGGGCTATAAAAGGTTTTTTTTAATAGGGGTTTTGTAGGGGTTATACCCTAAACCCTAAACCCTATAGGCTATTCAAAGGCTATAGAGGGTTATTCATAGGCTGTCCTTCCCAGCCAGAGCACTCTGTTTGTCCAAGGAGGCATGGAAGTACTGGCTCTTCTGGCCTGGTATAGGGTATTTAGGGTTTAGGGTATTAACGGTTTAGAGTTTAGGCTTTAGGGATTAGAGTTTAGGGTTTAGGGTTTAGGGAGGGTCATATTTTTCATCAGTTCCTCTACTACCCCACCCGCCCTTAAGGGCCGGTAGGTCTGCGAAAGGCTGCAGAAGCAGGGAGCACGTTTACGGACCTGCTTCAGGTTGCACATATGTGGTTCTTCACCATCAGCGTGAGAAGTGACTTCCCTTTCCTCAACCCATATAATGTATTGCCCCTTTGCTCCCTGACCTACCTCAAAAAATGGTCCTCCTTGCTGCAAAGACCCCAACTAGGCAGGGACCCATGATTTGGAGAAAACTCGAGACCTTGAACGCAAAATCCCTGAAGCCTGCTGAAAATCCTCCAGCCGCCTAAAAACCCTAAAGCCCCTCCCAAAACCTTAAAACCCCGCAAACTGCGACCACAGGCCTCACCACCATTACCTCCGCGGGCCCTTCAGTCGAGACCACACGCCATGAGCGCCTTGTTCACGGGTTGGCTCTGTTTGGTGGTTCCGGGTAGCTATAACTGGGGTTCCACGTCGGGATAGCTTGTTACAATTTGGGAACTAAAACCTCTGGCTACAATCTGTTATAGCCTGCATACCACTTACTGTGAAGAAGACGCGGCTGCTGTTTCCTCAGCTTGCTAAAGCGGATCCAAGTAACACTTGGTAATTTCCCGAAATAGGGGACCCCAATATAAACCCCACAAATTTTCTAATCCTTATTATTGGCACCCCCGAAATTGTACCCCTATTTTTGGGAAACCCCCGCTTCAAGGTTGAGATTTTGCGATTTGGGATTTCGGGCTCTGGTCTACGGTCAGTATAAAAACCCGAAGATTCTAAAACCCGTAAGAGCCATGATTGTCTAAACTCGACCCGAAACACTAAGATCTACATAATCCCCTATATAACCCCCTTTAAGGATTTGAGACCCGAAACCCTAAGACCTACATAATCCCCTATATAACCACCTTCTAGGAGTTCAGACCCTTAACCCTAAAACCTACGTAATCACCTATATAACCCCCTTCTAGGAGCTCAGACATCAAACCCCAAAACCTACATAATCACGTATATAAACCAGCTAGGGAGTTCAGACCCTAAACCCTAAAACCTACACAATCCCCTATATAACCCCCTTCTAGGAGTTGAGACCCTAAACCCTAAAACCTACATAATCCCCTATATAAACCCCTTTAAGGAATTCAGACAATAAACCCTAAGACCTACATAATCCCCTATGGGAACTGGCAGTTTGGGTTAAGGGGTATCCATTAGGTCAATCGCCCCCTACAGTAATAGCGCCTAAATATGGAGTTAATAGGGCCTTAATATACCTACAATAATCCTTTGCAGTACCCACTGGGTGGGGGATTCACCGAAGGTATCCGGGGTCTAAACCCTGCACTCTAATGATGGGGATGGTTAGGTTCAGACCCTAAACCCTGCATAATCCCCTAAACAACCCCCTTTAAGGAGTTCAGACCTAAACCCTAAACCCTACATAATCCCCTAAATATAACATCCCTTTTAGGAGTTGAAACTATGGCTCATAGGGAATCGTGAGCTGCGAGCAGAAGGATGTAGGGGAATTCAAGTTGAAGAGGACGGGATGGCTTCCAAAAAAAGGCCGCAATAGAGATTAGGATTTGGGGTTTAGGGGTTTAGGGTTTAAGAGTTTAGGATTTGGGGGTTTAGGGTTTAGGGGTTTCGGGTTTAGGGGTCGAGGGTTTGGGGGTTTAGGGTTTAAGGGTTTAGGGTTTAAGGGTGGAGGTTTTAGGGGTTTAGGGCCCCACTATAGACCCCTAAGATCCGATAATCCTTGTTATAGTGGCTCTCATGTTTCAAAGAGCTTTCCACGCAGGGAGCTGACCATAGCTTCACAGGATCCCAGAAGCGTGAAAGTGAGAGGGGCATCAAACCCTTCAATTCTAAACCCTAAACTCTACACCCTAAACTCTAAATCCTAAACCCTAACCCTAAACCCATGTGCTCACCTAAACCACGCATAGACTCAACCTTCATCCCTCGAATCCCTAAACTGAATAAACGACTCTGACAAACCAGGGGACCGTAAAAATCTCCGCCTCTGGGCTGTTAGGCCTTCTACAGGGATTCTAGGGACCCGTAAGGGTACATATAGGGTATGTAGTAGGCATACGTCTTGCTCCCTAGACCCCTGAACTCTGAACTTACAACTCTCCCCGCTCTCTCTTCTACAGCAGTTAGATGAATTTATGCCAAAACCCACACCCTTAACCGTCAGCCCTAAGCCCCATACCATATCAACTGTAGTCCTACCTGGACCTCCCAGATACTTATAACAGTAGCCTATATACCCACTCTTTTGAAGTTGAAAGGCTATGTTCTGGGTATCTGGGAGGTCTGGGTAATCCCACAACCCTAAACCCTAGACCTCATGTAACCTTGACTCTATTTAACCCCTATAACCCTCTTAAAGGGGCCCTATAGAATCTCCTAAACCGCACACCCCACACCCTCAAAACCTTAAACACAGATTTCTGCCAGGCAGCTGCGGAAGGTCGGCCTCTTCGCCAGAGCCTGGCAGCAAGCAGATGGGCTTCGAGGTATGTGGCAGCTCACCTAGATCAGGGGACATATCAGAGTCATTCAGAGTCATATCCAACAATGACCCAGTTTAGGCTTAGGAATCAAAGTTGTACGGCTGCAGGGTTGTGGCGGTGAGGGTCTCTCATGGTTTCAGCCATGAGCCAGATGGCACTGCAATGCTCACAGAATTTGCAGTGATAATGACACGCGCTGGTGGTGGCGCGTGCGCTGCGCAGCGCTTGTGAGGGGGTTGCAGAGCCGAGGTCGATGATGATACGGTGCTACGGCACATTCAGGACATATGAACCATTGTCTAAACTCCTAGTATCCCCCTGAATATCCCCTATAGTAGTTCCCTATATAATCCCTTATATAACCCCCTTTTAGGAGTTTAGACTATAGCTCATGTGGCTTAGGAGCTGAGTGTCAAGTATCCGAAGCGTAGTCAACATTAGCCTCTC